>JBAPLK010000067.1:27500-32500 GCA_037832385.1 Rhizophora apiculata | reverse complement strand
CTCTTCTGCATGTAGAAAATGGAATAAATAAATCAAATCAAATTTCGGAGGCTTTCGTGAGTGCTTCTTTAGGGAGTTAAACTTCCATTTGTCCATATTTCAAGAAAAAGCTATTTCTTTCTTTTCATTCCCATTCCCATAAGAAGAACACTATGATTCGCATTTCGAACAGGCATGAATACAGCATCTATAGGGTAGCCTCCGTCTTGAAAGTTTTGGCGGTTTTTATATGATAGCCCGATCCTTTCGATTTGTAATCTAATAGACAAATCCATTGGTTCGTTAGTTTAGCTATATGCTGGTATTATCAATAATTTCCACGGAAGCGGTAAGAGATACGTGAGCATTAAATATCCAGCCCTTGACACAAATAGACGCGTCATGAATTCCATACAAATTACTTCTTAATATAATTTCTTTCAAATTCATAAAATTTCATGTACTGATTCTGAATACCTGTTATAGTAGAAAATTCGTGTGTGATTTTTCTCAGATTCAGATTTTGCGACGTGGATACATTCCTTCTATTTCTCCAAGCAAAAGCTCTTTCGCATCGCAATGCCGACTGTGTCGGCTTGACCCTTCATAAGGGGAGACAAAAGAAAGCGTCCATAATAAAAAGACGCTACTATCGCTCTTGATTCAATACATTTCACCGTAAGGTAATGTCCGATAGAATATTCTTACTTTCTCTCGAACCATAATAATATTTATTTTGATCAAATCATTGAATTTTTATTTCTCTTGAAATCTCTTCAATGTTTATTTTACACACGGTCTTTTTAGGGGGTCTGCAGCCATTATGTGGGCATGGGGTTACATCCCGACAAAATTTAAATAGTATACCACTTTCTACGAAAGCCCTTAATGCCGCATCTCTCCGAGACCAGGGACCTTTTTATCATGACTCTCGTTGCATACCTGATCCACTACTGTCCGAATAACATTTCGCTGCGGTTGAGCCGCAAAGGGGTCCCTCTTTTGTACGCCCAAATCCACAAGTGCCGGCGGAGGACAAGAGATCACCTGACCCCGTACATCTGTAACGGTTACAATAGTATTAGGTTGAAACTTGCTTAACATAAAATAATTCCTTTGGTATTTTACGTGCATTCTTACGTGAACCAATACGTTTATTCCTGCGTGAACCTATTTTTGGTAAAACTTGTCATATTTTCATCATCTCATAAATATAAATCAGGGATCGATGGAATATCCATTTCAGTCAACAATAGACCTTTTTTTTTATTGTACATCGATCCTTTAGAGATTCCTGCTTAGAAATTATCCTTGTCTGTCTTGTTGTAGTCTCGGTGGAACAGATCTTACTAAAATTCGCTTCCCGTCGACGTATCAGTCGACATTTTCACAAATTTACGAACAGAGGTCCTTATTTTCATATTTTTATTCCTTCTTTACTCTTTCATTCTTTTTCATTTATTTAAAACTTCTTGAAGATTAACTAATGTAATGACTAAACTAAGTAATGACTAATATAATGTCGAAGAATGCATAGAAACCTTGTTCTTTTCTTTTTTTTTTTCACAAAACAAATACGACGTAAATCCGATAAAATTCGGATATCAGAAAGATTACCCCATATATAACATAAGATTTCTCCACCGATTTTTCTAATCAGCGTTCTCGGTCTTCATATAGGCCCGAGATAGAAAGAATTACAATTCCCATCCCCCGCTAAAATTCTAGGAATTTTTTTGATAATTGGAATAGATTCGTAGACGGTCCACTGACCCGTTTTAAATTTTAGATTAATTCTATACGGTCCCCCCCTATCCTTCTATGTCGTAGGGTAATTCCACAAAAATTTTTGTTGCTTTCCCATGTTTCCTCACATTTTTTAATAAAACCTTCGCGTAAAAGATTTTTAATAATGTTTTCGCCATATTAGTAGATGTTATTTGAACATTTCCTTTTCTATCCATGTCAGTATCGTAATATAGGTTATTATGTCAGCAATAGTTCTTACCCATAAACTAGTGTCCTACCCATAATAAATTCAAATTATCATTATCTCCTAATCTTGATATAATCAACATACCTTTTTTTAATTATTTTTAAAATTTATTATTAAATATTATATATAATAAATTTCATAAATTTTAAATAAATTATGAATTAATTATTTAATAAAATTTATAATAAATTTTATTACCGATGTATATTGCGTTAAAACACAATCTACTAATTAATTTAAATAAAATTTATTCATGCCACTATTAGAACTAAAAAGTTAGATTATGGTCTTATTTTAAATGTTATATTTCATCTTATCTTTTATAATGCTTTATCTTATAAAATTATCTTAGAAAAACTTCAGTGCTAATAAATTATTTTAGTGAAATTTAACTGTCTCAATTCCCGTGCGATCGCACCGAAAAATCTAGTTCCCTTTGGATTCCCTTCTTGATCGATGACAACTGCACAGCATTGTCATCATATCGTATTATCATACCGTTGTTACGTTTGAGTTCTTTACAAGTACGTACAATTACAGCTCTGATCACTTCTGATTTTTCTAGAGATGAATTGGTAGTGCATCTTTGATCACAGCAACAATAATGTCACCGATATGTCCATATTGTTGATTACTAGTCCTTATAATTCGAATACACATCAATTCTCTGGCTCCGCTGTTATCTGCTACATTCAAATGGGTCTGAGATTGGATCATATCATTTTTAATTTGTTATTTCAATGCAAAGAAAAAAAAAAGAAATATTGTTTGTCCAAAATAAAAGAGACTTGCGATTGTTTTTTTCATCCCCAAGGTCTTTTTCTTTTGATTCTATATATCTATCCCGAAAAATGATTGAGTTCGTAAGGCATTTTGGATGCTGCTATTGAAATAGCCTTCTAGCTATATTTTCTGCTACTCGCCCATTTCAAAAGTATTCTACCCGGTTTAGCGACAGCTACCCAATATTCGGGGGATCCTTTCCCCGAACCCATACGTGTTTCTGTGGTCTTACGGTAACGGGTTGTCGGGAAATATACGTACCCATATTTTTCCGCCGCGGCGCGCATTTCGTGTCATTGCCCGACGTCCCGCTTCTATTGTCTAGATGTGATCCAAGCGGGTTCAAGTGCCTGAAGAGCATATTTACCGAAACAAATATGATACCTCGATAAAGATATTCCTTTCATTCTTCTCTATGTTGTTTACGAAATCGTGTTTCTTTAGGGTTATAGTTGATGGTTCTTTCTCTACTCCATCTCTATTTACAGAACCGAACATGAGAGTTTCTTCTCATTCAGCTCCTCGCGAATGAACTGATTCAAATAAAAAAATCTATCTATGTATATGTATGTAATTGATGAATAATATACTGAATCATGGAATCCTTGAGATTTGACCAAATTTTTGAGATTTTGATCTCTAATTTATTTCGAATTTATTTACTAATTAATTTATTAAATCTATTTTAATTTATTAAATCTATTATTAATTCTATTCAATATTTTTTTATTTTTTATTTATTTAATTTATTTATAAGTCTTTATTATTATGATATTACTTTATTATTATGATATTAGATGTATTATGATATTAGATTACTTAAAGTTGAGATTAGATTACTTAAAAGTTTTAGGAATCCAATAACATAATAATCTTCGTGGGCGAATCTTGACTCTTTCAATATTTACTTCAATTTGTAGGGTTAACCCATCATCTCTCAGAATAAATAAATTGTTTTCCTGTTTCGTTTCGCCATCCCTCCCAATAAATCATTAAGATTCGTTTTCAATGAAAAAAAATCTTATGTATTCACCGATTCCGTCGTTCCCATCCCTTCTTGATTAATGGTTAGGTCTTACTTTTCCAGCGGAGCCCCTAATAAGATCTCTTAATAAAATAATGAAATTTGATGAAATTCGTTTTTGAGTCAACCTTCTCAATCTTTTTTATTGGCCCGAGGCTCTTGATTTTTTTTGTTCTATGAACAGCTTCTTTAATTTCAAATTAATTTGAAATTAATTGGTATTGATGCTTTATTACCTTGGCTTTTATGAGATGGACTCATAGACCTTACATATTGGAATCCTATATCGTTGATATCTTTTTTTCTTCCTTTCTCTCACCTTTCATTTATCCGCAATATTTTATATTTTGCTTTACAACTCAATATCAGATTGGTTTTTCTTTTGTTTATGTTTATGCAAAAAGTATTTCAATTACTATAATGATAATGATATGACCAATATAGTCATATCTTGACTTCTTCTTTAGGTCTCGATAATGTGAAGTGATGAGTTGGGTTATTAGTTCTATATTTATTAGTTCATAGTATGGGTTAATCCATCTTTTTTTATCATCCTGATCCTAAAAACTAAAAATAAAAAACAACGAGGCGCACATTAAGCATAGCAATTATATCAAATTATCAATAGAATTTTTTATTTTATTCAACCTTATAGAATTAGAATTCTAATTGTTCCTTTTTTTTTTGTTCAATCAAAATAAAGAAGGAAAGAATTTGTCATTTTTTGTGCTATTTCTATCAATGGCTAGAACGTAAAAATGACAAGTTAAATAAGGATTTTATATTTCTTGTTCTTGTCTACAAATAGCCAAATTTTTATGCCTAATACCCCATATACAGTCCTAACTGTATAGGAACAATAATCAATTTTAGCTCGAATAGTTTGTAGAGGAACCCTACCTTCTCTAATCCATTCGACGCGTGCAATTTCTTTTCCGTCAAGACGCCCTGCAATTTGTATTTGAATTCCTTTTGTATCCGTCTGTTCAGTTAATTCAATAACCTTTTTTATTGCTTTGCGAAAAGAAACTCTATTCTTTAATTGTCCGGCTATAAAATTTTGCAAGAATATTAGGGTGTCCGTAAGGGTTTGGAATTCTTGTAATAGCAATGTTGAGTTTTCGATTTACAAAATTAAGTTCTTTTTTTTACATTCATCTTTAATTCCTCGATTCTTTTAGGTCTATCTTCTATTAATAATTTTGGAAATCCCATATA
>JBAPLK010000067.1:20000-22500 GCA_037832385.1 Rhizophora apiculata | reverse complement strand
GAGGATTATAGATTATTCACTCTATCGGATTGTGTAATACATAATTTGATTCATGAGATTATCAAAAAACTTCTATGAATGAGGTATTCAACTCCAGGGATGATGAAAAAAGAAATCTTTATTGGTTCTACCTCCTATCATTGAAGAAGGAATCTTTTATCGAAAGGATCTTAGTAGAAAAAAATGAGTCCGGAATCTCTGCGGAAGAATTTAGTCCAAAAAAAAAAGAGTGGTCTTATATTAAGCAACAAATAAGGAGGCAGTCAATCAATATGGATTGAATTCACCGAAATCCTGATCCAAATTTCGATTAAAGCACCTTTTTGGGTAATCATGCAAATGTATTGTTTCAATCTTTTTTCATGAATGAATCGATTCGAAGACTATTGGTTCAAATAGGGAAACATGCTGATTGAACAGACGTGAAACAGAGTCAGGAAGAGAATTCGATCCATTTTAAATTCAGATATTGAATTGGGATCCTATGAATGGGATATTCCCGAAATGTCTCACAAAGAAAAAAAATTGGAACATTTAGACAAAAAAAGAAGAAATGGACAATCAATTAATTGATTTCGGCTGCTCTGGTTCTGATAACTTGGACAAAAAGAAAGGAAGTGAATGAGAGAGGAAAGAGAAAATTGTCGATAACTCAGACCCAATCAATCGAATATTGATCCAAATTATACGTTAATCGATCGAACACTACTTTGAAAAAAGAAAAAAAAAACGGCTCTTCTGCTCAGAAATGAAATGTTGCCATGTCCTGGAAAAAATTCTTGCTCCCATTAGACATTTGTATCTATATGCATTAGGATCCATTCATGGATCTCTCGGTTCGAGAAAGAAAAAAAAGAGGATCGAACCATTTCTTCTGACTCTGTTTAAATTCGATAAATGTTGTTGATCGTATATTTCATTATAGTTCTATGATTCAGAGTATCATTTCCTATTTTGATCCCTTTGAATTCCATATTCGAAGTTGCGATCGGAATCTATTCATTAAAAAAAGAATTGATTCAATACATTTCTTATGTACCCATAGTGCTATATTGGATTTGAATCAGATTTCGGATCAATCCATATTGATTGACTGCCTCCATTATGTTGTTGCTAGCAAATACCACTCTTTTTGTTTTGGATCTTCCAAATCATTCCCGCAGGAGATCCGGACCCATTTTTTTCGAATTCCTTCGATAAAAAGATTCATTCTCTTCATAAAAAATAGGAGGTAGAACCAATAAAGATTTCTTTTTCGATCATCCCTGGAGTTGAATACCTCATTCAAGAATGTTTGATCCAATCCGTATGAATCAATAAAAAAGGCAAATCCCTTATGATACACAGATCCGGCTCGTATTGATAGAGTGAATAGATCTGCCATTTCTGAATCTCTCTTCTGATTCAAAATCGTGGTGTAACGCGTATCCCCCCCGTTCTGATCATGGAATAGATGAAATAAATCAAAAAATGGATTTTTGTTCAAGAAAAAAATCTTATCGGAACTGTCCATATCCAGTTCATCCTTCAGAACCATATCACATCCCGGATCTGATGAAATAGGATGAATTTGAGACGGTATTTGTAAATACGTAATTATCTTGAATATATTAACTATTTCTTTATTTCGATCGCCTGGAAGGGACAAAAGAAAGATCTTGTTCTTTCTTCAACAATTTCTGATCTCTAGTGGACCTATCAGTGGGATTCGAACCAGATGAAGTTCTGACCATCTGTCAGAGAAAAAAGAACGAATGGATCTTGTAGATTCCCAGAAATTCTTCGATTTCTTCCGGAAGCAGATGATTATTCATCTCCTCTCACCTTCCGTGAATAGCCCGGACATTGAGGAATATCCAGAAAGGCAGTTAGGGAATCGGTCTGATTCTATCTCTGTTCGTTCCGTTTGAAGAAAGGAAGGATCCCAAAGAATCGATCTTTCTTTTAGTTTTAGTTGTTGAATTCTCTTTGATTGATCAATTGTGTGATATTCCGAATCCTCATTACTAATGGAATCGAAATGATCTCTGGATTGATCAGAAGATCCTTCAATTGGCTAGAATCCCTTCCTGAACGAAACTAGATCTTGTGGAATCATATTGAATATTTGACGATATATTCCGTGCTTTGCTAAAAAACCGATCCTGTTTACCAACCACACATTGTCTAACCAAATCCAATTATCTCTCGATATGTTCCTCAAAAAAATCCGATTCGTGCGGGATATTCCCCCAACTAACGAAAAGATCTTGGCGGAATTGCACATATGAAATTGAGCACAATTTTGCAAAGAAATAACCCACTTCTTTCTCGAGAAAGAGATGGGAAACATGCTCAATATCATTTGATGAATAGTTGACCCAGCTCCTTGTTGTTTGAAGAACCCTCCACTTCAATTGGTATTTTTCACGAAAAGCAAAAGATGAGATAACAAATCCAGTCTTTCACTAAGATTTCGAATAGCTGTCCCGAATTCAAGTTGATTATGTTTCGACCTTCC
>JBAPLK010000067.1:0-15000 GCA_037832385.1 Rhizophora apiculata | reverse complement strand
TCAAATTAATTTGAAATTAAAAGGAAGCTGTTCATAGAACAAAAAAATCAAGAGCCTCGGGCCAATAAAAAAGATTGAGAAGGTTGACTCAAAAACGAATTTCATCAAATTTCATTATTTTATTAAGAGATCTTATTAGGGGGCTCCGCTGGAAAAGTAAGACCTAACCATTAATCAAGAAGGGATGGGAACGACGGAATCGGTGAATACATAAGATTTTTTTCATTGAAACGAATCTTAATGATTTATTGGAGGGATGGCGAAACGAACAGGAAACAATTTATTTATTCTGAGAGATGATGGGTTAACCCTACAAATTGAAGTAAATATTGAAAGAGTCAAGATTCGCCCACGAAGATTATTATGTTATTGGATTCCTAAACTTTAAGTAATCTAATCTCAACTTTAAGTAATCTAATATCATAATACATCTAATATCATAATAATAAAGTAATATCATAAATAATAAAGACTTATAAATAAATTAAATAAATAAAAAAATAAAATAGAAATATTGAATAGAATTAATAATAGATTTAATAAATTAAAATAGATTTTAATAAATTAATTAGTAAATAAATTCGAAATAAATTAGATCAAAATCTCAAAAATTTTGGTCAAATCTCAAGGATTCCCATGATTCAGTATTTATTCATCAATTACATACATATACATAGATAGATTTTTTTATTTGAATCAGTTCATTCGCGAGGAGCTGAATGAGAAAGAAACTCTCATGTTCGGTTCTGTAATAGAGATGGAGTAGAGAAAGAACCATCAACTATAACCCTAAAAGAACACGATTTCGTAAACAACATAGAGGAAGAATGAAAGGAATATCTTATCGAGGTAATCATATTTGTTTCGGTAAATATGCTCTCTTCAGGCACTTGAACCCGCTTGGATCACATCTAGACAAATAGAAGCGGGACGTCGGGCAATGACACGAAATGCGCGCCGCGGCGGAAAAATATGGGTACGTATATTTCCCGACAAACCCGTTACCCGTAAGACCCACAGAAACACGTATGGGTTCGGGGAAAGGATCCCCCGAATATTGGGTAGCTGTCGCTAAACCGGGTAGAATACTTTATGAAATGGGCGGAGTAGCAGAAAAATATAGCTAGAAGGGCTATTTCAATAGCAGCATCCAAAATGCCTATACGAACTCAATTCATTATTTTCGGGATAGATATATAGAATCAAAAGAAAAAAGACCTTGGGGATGAAAAAAAAACAATCGCAAGTCTCTTTTTTATTTTGGACAAACAATATTTCTTTTTTTTTTCTTTGCATTGAAATAACAAATTAAAAAATGATATGATCCAATCTCAGACCATTTGAATGTAGCAGATAACAGCGGAGCCAGAGAATTTGATGTGTATTCGAATTATAAGGACTAGTAATCAACAATATGGACATTATCGGTGACGTTATTGTTGCTGTGATCAAAGAAGCAGTGCCAAATATGCTCTTAGAAAAATCAGAAGTAGTCAGAGCTGTAATTGTACGTACTTGTGTAAAGAACTCAAACGTAACAACGGTATGATAATACGATATGATGACAATGCTGCAGTTGTCATCGATCAAGAAAGGGAATCCAAAGGGAACTAGAATTTTGGTGCGATCGCACGGGAATTGAGACAATTAAATTTTACTAAAATAGTTTCATTAGCACCTGAAGTTTCTAAGATAATTTATAAGATAAAGCATTATAAAAGATAAGATGAAATATAACATTTAAAATAAGACCATAATCTACTTTAGTTCTAATAGTGGCATTGAAATAAATTAATTTAAATAATTAGTAGATTGTTTTTACGCATATACCGGTAATAAATTTATTATAAATTTATTAAAATAATTAATTCATAATTTATTTAAATTTATGAAACATTTATTATAATAATAAATTTAATAATAAATTTTAAATAATTAAAAAAAAAGGTATGTTGATTATATCAAGATTAGGAGATAATGATTAATTTGAATTTTTATTATGGGTAAGTGACACTAGTTTATGGGTAAGAAACACTATTGCTGACATAACAGTAATAACCTATATACGCAAATACTGACATGGATAGAAAAGGAACTGTTCAAAATAACATCTACTTAATATGGCCGAATAAACATTATTAAAATACTTTTACGCGAAGGTTTTATTAAAAATGTGAGGAAACATGGGAAAGCCAACAAAAATTTTGTGGATATTAAACCCTACGACATAGAAGGAATAGAGGGGGGGACCGTATAGAATTAATGCTAAATTTTAAAACGGGTCAGTGGACCCCGGTCTACGAATCTATTCCAATTATCAAAAAATTCCTAGAATTTTAGGCGGGATGGGAATTGTAATCTCTTTCTACTTCTCGGGTATAATGACAGACCGGAGAGCTCGATTAGAAAAGAATCGGTGGAGAAATCTTATGTTATATATGGTAAATCTTTACTGATATCCGAATTTTATCCGGATTTTCGTATTTGTTTTTGTGAAAAAAAAAAAAGAAAAAGAAACAGGTTCTAATTAGCATTCTTCCGACATTATATTAGTCGATTACATTAGTTTAGTCATTACATTAGTTAATCCTTCAAGGAAGGTTTTAAAAAAATGAAAAAGATGAAAGAGTAAAAAGGAATAACAAATATGAAAATAAGGACCTCATGTTCGTAAATTTGTGAAAAATGTCGACTGATACGTCGACAGGAGCGAATTTTAGTAATCTGTTCCAAGCCGAACATAAACAACAGACAAGATAATCTTTCTAAGCAGGAAATCTCTAAAGGGATCCGATGGTACAAATAAAAAAAAGTCATTTTTGACATGAAATGGATATATCCATCGATCCCTGATTTATCTAGTTTTATGCAGATGATAAAATATGACAAAAGTTTCATACCAAAAATAGGTTCACGCAGGAATAAACGTATGGTTCACGCGTAAGAATGCACGTAAAAATACTACAAAAAGGAATATTTATGTTCAAGCAAAGTTTCAACATACTATTGTAACCGTTAAGAAATGTAATACAGGGTCAGGTGATGCTTCTTGGTCCTCCGCCGGCACTATATGGAATTTAGGGGTACAAAAAGAGGGCCACACCCTTAGTTGCGCGCTCAAACCGCAGCCGCGAAATGTTTTATCTCGGACAGTAAGTTGGATCAAGTATGCAACACACGCAGAAGTCAATGATAAAAGGTCCTGGTCTCGGAAGAGATGCGGCATTAAGGGCATAAATTCGTAGAAGTGGGTATAACTATTAAATTTTGTCCGGGATTAACCACCCATGCCACATAATGGCTGCAGACCCTAAAAAAAAGACGTGTGTAACCAAATAAACGATGAAGAGCATTTCAAGAGAAATAAAAAATTCCAAATGATTTGATCAAAATATAATAATTATTATGGTTCGAGAGAAAGTAATGATACTCTACTCGGACATTACGATTACGGTGGAAATGTCATTGAATCAAGAGCCGATAGTAAGCGTCTTTATTATGACGCTTTCTTTTTGTCTCCCATTATGAAAGGGCAAGCCGACACAATCGCATTGGCNCGACATCTAATTATTTTCAAAATCTGAAGTATATATATAATCTATTATATTATCATACTTACGAAATTACATTCGAATATGAAACTCTTTATATATCTTTTCTTCTTCATTTATATTTTAAATTAAGCAATTGATAACTGAAATGATTAGGCAATAGAAATATTGAATAAATTATGACATTCATACTTAAATCATTTAAAAAACTTGTCTCAATATGATGTTTTCTGAGTTAAATTATAATTTACTCTCCACTTCATTAATTCCTGTATAATTCTATGGTCAAGAATCTTTCTTTTGTTTAATCTTTTAAACTCTTTTCATTTCAAATTCATTATTTAAAAAGGTACTTTCAAATATAAATTTTTAAACAATTCTTGGTAAATAAACTGAACATTCATTGATACTAAGAATAACCATAAGAGATCATTATTTAACTTCCGAATAGTATACATAATGATATACAAACCACTGCATCAAGAATAATTATAACTACCAATTAAGGAATTGAGATCTCTTATACCATTAATCTGAAGAACTTACTTCAACCATCAGGATTTTTTCAACAAACAAGAATCATATTTACTTCCTTACCTTTAACTTTAAGACTTTTGCTACTTAAGCTTCCACCTTGTAAGAAAAAGTGTTATCGATTAATATATGGAAGTTGCCTAGATGAATCTTTAAATCATACATGATTATCAAACAAACAACACACATATCAAACTGTATTTAATAATAGGTGAGAAACAATTCATTGATGTTAATACCGTTAATAATTGATTTAAAGTCTTTTATAGACCAAATATGTCTTGTTCCTAGGCATTATAAACCTATTAATTTCCTAATATACTTTCTTCAAACAACTCTTTTTACAATTTTCTATAGAAAACTCATTTTGCAATCTAACATTTTTTTGATTTTTTAAAGGTGGCTTTACAAGAACTATATGCACCATTCTTATAGAGAAATTCTTTTTTTCATTCATCACAAATAACCACTTAAATGAGTTAACACTTGAAACTGCTTCTAATTATATAAATAGCTTGTCATTTTTACTAGTTTCTTAGATGTAACTAAAGAGGCATAAGAAACATAGTTGGTGTAAACGGGTCTTAATGGTGGTCGAATCTCTTTTTTTGTTCTAACTTTGACTATGGGAATGATCCTTTTTTTTCTATTTTTTAAAGAAATTTTGTAGATATCTAATAAATCTAACCGAATGTAAGAACTTACCATGTGATATCTTGATTTACAACTTCAACCTTTACTTGTTTATGTGTACTGACACCTTTACTGATATCATAAAGATGAGAAGACTTTTCTTTCAATGTAATATAAAGATTCATCAAATGTAACATCTTTACTAATCACGAAATTTTGGAGGATCAAGACACTACAAACAATATTTCTTTCACTCTAATGCATGCCCAAGGAAAATGACATTTTTAGCTTTATATTCCAATTTTTTATCATTAATATGCAAATATGTTAAATATCCAATATATCTTTAAAATAAAATAATTAGAATCAATACTTAACCAAACTTTCCCTATACTCTTGAACTCTATAAATATTGAAATGTACGATTAATGATATAATAAGTTATAGAAACTGTCTCTACCCAAAAATCTTTTAATAAATTAATATTAAAAATCATATAACAAGCTTTTTATAAAGTATTCTATTCATGCATTTAGCAACAACATTTTATTATGAATTTATTTTGACTGTTTAGTGATAAACAATGCATTCATTTTCACAAAACTCATTAAATTCACCTTCACAAAATTTCAAACCATTTTTCTATCCTGAGTTACTTAATATGCTTCCTTATTTATTTCTTAATCAAAGTTTTTTACTTATTCAATGTTTGGAAAACATCATTCTTATTCTTCAAAAAGAAACTTATATTTTTATTGAATAATCATTAATCAAAATTAATATGTATTTGATATTACCTTTTGATATAACGTAAGATGATTTCTAAAGATCTGAGTGAATATAATAAAAAATACCTTTTATTTTGTGAATTGTTTAGAGACTTGAAACTAATAAACTTCCGCTTTCCCAAAGATATAATGCTCATAAAATTCTAACTTCTTAGTTCATTGTCCATATAAAAAGTCTTTTTTTGCTTAACAAAGATAGATCATTTTTACTCATATGCCCCAACCACATATATCATAATTTCGTAACATTTGCCTTTAAATTAGTTAATGTAGAAATTTTAATAGTACCTATAATTGTAAATCTTTGTAAAATCTACAAATTTTTAGACTTACGAACTTTTATGACAATAAGAGCACCTTAATTAACTTTTAGAATTTTATCTTTAAGGGTATACCTATAACTAAGAGACTCAAGTGTTCTTAAAAAGATAAAATTTTTATTTAATTCTAAAATATATCTAACCTATGCGAGTATTTTCATAACATCATCATAAGTTTCGATTTTAAATTATACTAATCCTAACAATTTTACAAATTATATTATTATCCATTATAACAACTCCACCTATAAACACATATGGTAAGTGTAACAATAATCTAAAATGCATTCATTAGTAAATCTTAATTTATTATTAGTAAAGAAAATAATTTTTTCACTCTCATCTTTTGTAACATTAGTTTAAGCAGACTCATTATTTTTATATTTATCCTTATTTTTGACTTTTCCTTTATCTTTTAACTTTAACCAATTAGCATTGATGTGTCCTTTTCATTTAGAGTAATTACATACCAAATTTTAATATTTAGATTTAGATTTAGATTTAAATCTCTAACTATATATATCCCTTTTATCTAGTTTGTTTTAAACCATTAAACTGTTAACTTAACCATTAATATTCTTCTTAGTTATATTCTTGTCAATTTGGTCTTTCAATTTCAAAATAAACATAATTTTTTTTATAAAAAATAATCTCTTTATTATAAAAAATTATTTTTTTGAAATACTTAAATAACTGAAAAAAAGAATATAATAATAATATAACTTAATTTTCATCATTAATACGAACATTTATATTACTTAAAATTCATAAAAAAAATCAAATTTATCAAGATATAACAATATAAATGATCTTTCAAACATATGAAGTACATACAAATTTTATTTTAAATAAAATCTATTCTTCATCATTTTCTTAATATGTAAAATTTTTAATTTTTACCATAAACCCTTAACAATTACTTTAGTAATTACTTTTCTTAAAACCTCACTTAAAAGATTTATGATGTTCTCTGATCTATCTTTCTTGTCAAGATTAGCATATTTCTCATTTAACATCTTTTTTGGCTTTGTCTCCTTGTCTAGCAGTGTTATGGTGATGCCATCTTAAACTATCATGATCTCCATCTTTAATCGTTATATTTTAAAGTTGATATTCTGATTGAATTTCTGAAAATAATTTCTAATACTAGTTTGTTAAAAAATAAATTTCAGATTATATCTTTTAAAGATAATAATACAAAAAAAAAAGTATAAGAAGAAAATAATTGAAAATAAAAAATGTCATATTTACATCGTTTAGTCAAGTTGACCTATATTCATAGGTGAAAATGGAAATAAAAATTACTAAAATAGAGAATACAAAAAATAAAATTCTTCTAAATCTCAATTGATAAAAACTTAAATAATAGGTTAATAACTTATATATTTTTAATTTTTTAATTTTTTTAATTATAAATTAAATTATATTAATCCTTATTTATAAAGAAAAAATTAAATAATTTTATTCAATCTCTCTATAAAAGATTTTAACCACTATTTTAATATAAATTATCTATAGTAATTGTCACATGAAATAGTATCTACCATTTTTTCTATAGCAGAAATGTATTCAGACAAATCCTGTCCTTGTGTACCTTGATCAAGTTGTATGCAGGTTGCACCACGAGATATTTGAGGAATTAACCAACTAAAATAATTAAAATCATATCACGAAAACAAATGAAAACAAGCATCCATAGTTGGGAATTGGGAAGTGGAGATTGAACATGGCGTGCGCTCATTGCAAATGGAAAAGGTTCTATTCTATTAACTATATCAGCACAATCAGTCACTAATACTGGTTTTTCGTGTTTTAGTCTAGATGCAATACCGTATCTATATACATATGGAACACAACATCAGATGCTTGTATGATTTCATTAGAGGACTACAATATCGTCAACTTGTAAACGTAGCAATTTACATTTGATTATTATACCCTGAATATAGTATTCTAACTTCAAAAATTATTATGGAGATAAAAAAATTAACACAACTAAAAATATAAATTAAGAAATATATACTTATAATTACTAGTTATAATTTTATGTTTTTTTATATATATTAAATAATAATTATAATTAAATAAAGTATATCTATGTCTAAATGGCGTCTATTTATTGGTATGTAACTCTTTCTCACTTTTCTTGTTTAATTCCCACTACTCAAGGGGTTAGGACGAGTCAACACGTAAATAACAACCACCCAATTTTCCAAAAACTTTTATGCGGGCCGAGTTAGTAATTTCCCTGCTAAAGAGGGAATGCGGATAGAAACCGACAAACATGTGTAGAATGTGGTGGTTGTTATATAGAACCAGGCTTCTAATGAATTTTTTATTTTAACGACTGCCCTGATCAATGTTATTAGGTTTGAGACTAAATTTCAGGTCTCGGAAATCTTTTGTTGGTGCCTTAGTAAAATAAATTCATGCCGTGCTTAAGGGTAAATTATGTTTATGATCACTCTGACATTGTGATACTTTTTTATTAATGGTTAATCAATTAGTCAAGAATTATACAATAAAAGTAATTCTCTCAAATTTTATAAAATTTATTAGTAATGTGAAAAACTTATTTTCTAAAAAAGAAAACAAATAAAATAAGCATACAAAGAAAAGAGAAATAAAAAAATTATTTTCTAAGACCTTAATGATGAATTTAAAATATATTAGTTATTACACTAATAAACTAAACTTAATTCTTTACCAGGCAAGGATTAGTGTAAATATTATAATCTAAATGAATGCAGAGAAGAATGCACAATATTACTAAGTTATTATTTTAAGTGGTCCGCCGTTGTTAAACCTACTCACAAAGGTTTCGATATTACACTATTATGATTAATATTTACTTATTCATAATAAATATATGGCCAATAATAGTGGCGATAGAATTATCGTCCTCGTTTTACGTCATAACAACGTGCCTTCGAATGAGAAAATCCTTACACGCCTCTGAATTTTGGAGTTGCTCGAAAAGAAAAGTTACTGGGCCTTTGTTTAAAGGTTCCAAAAATTTTGTCACGCAATCCTGAAATTTGTCTTCCTCATTCTCCCTGGGAAAAAATTAATTTGCTGGACCGGCCAGTCTTCTTACTCCTTTTTTCCGCAAATTATTATCTTAAATTATTTTTTATTTCAATTAAATTTTACTTAAAATTTATATTTTCTCTCATATATAATATTAAATTAATTTAATTCACTTTTGTAGAGACTCGAATTAGAAATCTTAATAATAAATATATTAAATAAATTTTTTTTATCAAAATTTCAAAGAGTTATATGTAAACTTTAACATCTCTCAAAATCTTTATTCTTGGAATCAAACAGAATTAGATGACTTTTCAAATGCGGACTACTACAACTGGAGGACCCTGAAGCTTCAGTCCCAACAATTTTCCAACCAAATTGCAGAAATTTTCCAAACAACAAATAGATCGGGTTTCAATAGAGAAGTAGAGAAATATGGTGTGACGGTAGAAATAGTGTATTGAATTTAAAGGCAGGTACAGACGTAGGTAACCTCCATTATTTCGTTACAATTTAATCAATCTATAAAGCGGGCCTCCCAGCATAGTAGAGGCCACTATAGTAGTATTGCATGCCGATTTCTCCGGCATCAGTTCCCTAAGTCATTGGCCAGAACTGTTTCTGAAGATCGTGGACAACATCCTTGTTGACTTGGAAGGCCTTGGTCAGAACGTCTATATTGATGGGGGGCTTTGATCCGAAGACAGAGTCTGCAATTGTTACGTCACCAGGATTTTGGCTGCTAAATGCTGCAAAAGCAACTGCATTGACCTTTCCTATGTTGAGTTGGAAATGAATTAGTCCGAATGGGAACACAAAGACATCTCCAGCATGCAGGACTTTGGTGAAAAGGGTATTGTTGTTCTGGTCGGATGCAACAAATCCAGCAAGGAGGGTGCCCTCTGTAACCACTATGATCACGGAGGCGCGAGGGTGAGTGTGCGGTGGATGCAGGCCACCGACTGCCCAGTCAAGACGAGCAAGTGAGATGCCGAGAGTGTTGAGTCCCGGAAGTTCGTCAACGGTAACGGGTGTGTACGCAAAACCAAGTTTGTTGGCAGCAGTGTTTCCAGGCTTATTAAGCCCTGCTGCGAGGAAGAAATCGTTGGCCGTCACCTGCTTTGGATCTTTGCAAAACTTCCCATTCACGAACACTGCACATATCAAAACAGTTTTTCAACATAAAGTGGTCATCAATACCACTGCACGAATCGTGTAGTTTAATGTGAACAATTAATAAATGTAGGGATAATTATTTAGTACTCTAATGAATGAATGTTAACATGGAAGAAAAATATACATCGGGCGTCGGTCGCGACACAAAAATCTTGGAGAGGACTAGGGTCATAGGCGGAGGCAAGTGAAGATGCCAAAGCCAGAATAGCAAGAGTTGCAAGGAAACGAGCACCTTCCATTGGATCTTAATCTTGTTGGAGTTGTAGCTTATGATTCTGAGTGGGGTGAGATATCTTGCATTGGAGTGAACCCTATTTATAGACCGAAACCATTGAGCCAATCAATAAGTATAAGTCAATTGCAATATTTTGCAAGTTACCGTTCGTCATTGGCATGACGTGGAATTTTTTTGACTTTGCACAATATCCAATATGGGTTATCTTCGGTGCCCATGTACAAAAAAATAAAAATAAAAAATAAAAAATAAAAAAACTGAAAACTGGACCGGCACAATTCACTCCACGAAGCGCTTTATTGTTTCTTAATTACTAGAAAATTAATAAGTGGTCCAATTACAAACAAGTGTTCATTGAGAACAACTTGAATAGATCTACCAAAAATAGAACTTGAACGGAAGAATGAATGTTTTATGGGGACACATGAAAGAAATTGGTACTTAAAATCTAACTTTTTTTTTATTTTTTTCCTTCAACAATGGCATTAGGCGGCTACTGATCCGAAAAAACCACGGGCTATTATCAAGGCTTCCACAATCGGACCAATCATTAAATTTAAAAGTTAAAAATTTATAATTTCAACCCATCAATTAAAATATAAATTAATAAAATTAATATTAAATATTAAATATATAAAAAATTTTAATAATATAATTTTTATTTTAAAAAAAATTAAAATATTTTTAAAAATTATTTTTTAATTTTTTAAACTTACTAAATTAAAAATATTCGTAACTAATTTATTAATTTATATTTTAATTATTAATTTTTTAATTAATAATTTTTAAAATAAATTAAAATTTAATTAAATTATAATTTAATTTTTAATTTTATTAATCTAACTGGTCGATCGAGTCTAATTTTATTTTAAGGTATGCATTAATAACTTTTTTTTTCTTGAAAATTTTAAATTTTTGATTGATTCTAATGCAACTCGTAGAAAGAATTAAGAAAATTATAATATTGCATCAGGAAATGAATTAAACTGCGTATATAAAAATCAGTAAACCCAAACAAATTAAACTGTTGGTGACACCCTTGTTGAAAAAATAAAGTACGAATATAAGGAGTTTGTTATTAAATCTGCTTTTTATTTTATTGACTACATGTCTGCCAACAATTAAGGCATTACATAGATCAAAGAAATCTGAAAATATCGATTAGAGATTTTATAAACACCTATCTATGGAAACAGTAAACCAATGGCACCATTTTAGTACACGGCAGTTTCCGTTTATCCGAAGGCTTTCAATTACCAGATCCTTATTTCAAGTTCAATGTCTTTGCCACGTACGCAATTGTTATTTCAAGTTCAATGTCTATCCAAATCCTTACTGCCAAGTCATGCACGCAATTTATTCGTTTCCAAATCCTTATTTCATGTACGCAATTGCTCTCACAGTCAAAATTTGACTTCGGATTGGATGCAAGAATCAAACTGGACACGATCTCCATGAAGAGAATAAATTGATGAATAAAAAAAACGAGGAATTAAGCAAGTGGGGCAAAGTTTGGTGAAAATAAGGGTTCCCTTCTCTGTTCCTTTTTTCCCGTAGGTTTTAGCTTAACGATAAGATCAAGCCTTAGCAGCTTTGAGCCACCCAAAAAGAAAGACTTTTCACTCGGGCCATCCTTTTGACAGTTGGGCAATTCCATACAAGCTATAAGAGTTTTTAAAACTCCAACTTCCACCCACCTTGGTCCTTTCCAAACATGGACAGAAATTTTTTTGACTATAAAAAAAACTAGAGTACTCTAAAAAATGTTAATCATTGCTTTTATGTCCATTGCTCAAACAGTAACAAGCTCGAGTAGGATTTTTCTATGCATAGCCTCACCGATTACCAAAACTAAAACTTAACAAAGAGAAAGAGGTGTCTATAATTGAAAAAATTCGAATAGATTCAAATAAGTAAAAATTTTTATAAATTTAATTTTTTTCCCAATTTAAAATATTAAAATATTAAATTTATAAAATTTTTTATTTATAAATTACTTACTTTTTTAAATTTTTTTAAACATAAAATTTCTAACAATTATACGTTTATATTTAAAATTTCAACAGCAGAGATCGAATCCTCGTCTGGCATCCCATCTTTATTCTCATGCCACACTTCTCTCTACGTTGTAAAACAGTACAATACTTTTTCCTTATGATTTTAATCACCTCAACTCACTTCCCTTTTTATCCGTTATAGAAGAAAGAGAGAGGGAGAAAAAAAAAAAGAGTTAGTTATAGTTCGTATTTTTAATGAGATATGAACTTGGTCGATAAATTTTGGTGGATAGAGTTTTTAATTGAAAATTTAAGTAATTTTAATTATATTATGAATTGAGAACTATAAAATTATATTATAAAATTTAAAAAATTTATTTTTTTTACTTGTGTGTCAAATAAAAAAAAAAGAAAATTAGATCTTTTAATAGAATTTAATATCAAAGTTAAACCCAAAAAATAGTCCACTTTTTATAAATATTTTTATACAAATAAATTATTTTTAAACAAATAAACGAATTCTAAATGCATAAAAATGTGTTTGAATCATTAAAAAACCCTCGAATCTGAGTGTAAACGGGGAGGGATTAATAAAGTTCTCCGTGACTCATTAATATGATGGGTCCCATTCCGTGTCTATTTCTCCAGAAACTCACGCTATGGGCTTAAGTTCAAAATGGTAATCACCACTCTGTGCTAAAATTTTAAAAAGTTGACAAAACGTACCAAACCTCATAAAAATATTGTGTCTTGTTGAGACAGATCTTGGATTTGCTACCTCGTGTGCCTAAAAATAAAAGCTGATTACTTCTTTTTTTTTTTTTTGGAATTAAATGATTTTTGAATCATCGTTAAAAATAGTCAAGATAGCTAATTATGGGAATAAGGACCTAACCAAGAAAATTTTACGCCGAAAACGTAGCATTTAAAAAACCGTGAAACAAATTTGTCAACCGAAACAGTAGATTAGCCGGTGGTTCAACGTGTCACTTTTTTCCATTAGTTCAAATCGAGTTTTTTTCCATGCCACGACAACGAGAAACATGGTTGGGTCGGGTAATATTGAATTTTATATTTATTAATATTGAAGTAAAAAAATGAGGGAGGTTCATTTGGTTTAATTGTCCTCCGGTGATGTCTCCTTTCTTTGGAGAAGATTAAATGTAGGCAACTATAATTTCAATTATAACTCACAAATATAATAACAAATGTATTCATGAAATATATATTTTTTTTCATTAGCTAAAAAAAATAGAGACAAATTTGTCAAGAAAACCAAAGCATATTAAGTACCATCTGTCTTACTCAATTCATGCTGATGAGAAAATATCCAAAACTCAGTTCAATTCACCGGCCTACTCTAGCTAATATATATACTCAAATTTATGAACAATTCCACCTCTTAATTCATGAAAACTAATCTTATATTGTCATGCTAAGGGATATATTTTGTGGAAAGGATCTTTCCCTTTCATTTGATGAAATCTTGACAAATCAAAATTACCCAGCAGCATCACAGTAAACAACCATGGGGGGAGTTTATTCCAAGAATCCCATAAACGAAACCGTAACAACATAACAGGCATGGACTTCTCATCCAAAATAATTTTTTATTACACATTTCTGATTTTTGATATATAATTGCAGTAAATAATGAGATATTACAAATGTGCATTTAATAATGACAATAATGTAATAACGTGTACATGGAACTCGTTAAGTAAAAGATTTAATGGAGCTGAAACTCTTCTAATTTAAAACGTGTATTTAAGGAACGATAGGTATATACACATAATCAGTTTCATGTGGAGATGCACAACACACACAAACTAGCAAGCAAAATGCAATTGTCAAGTATTTTTTTGTTGATAAGTAAGTGGCAATGTGTTCCATCAATAGAATGCTCATCAATCTTCATATGCAAATCAATGCAAGGGTGTAAAGACTTTCTGTTCCGACGAACAATCTTCTACTGAAATGAAATTCACCAAGGCCATAAGCATCAACGAAAGCTACATCCCCCCACTTTTGTGAAGGTCTAATCTCATGCACAAATAGTCGTGTGTTTGTTGCAAGTCTTCTTGTCAAACGCTATAGGGGCTTGAACCAAGCAACGCAACAAGGGTAACGAGATTATAAGAGCCATTGATTTCCTTTCAGCCTTTGGCCTAATCTTGCCTTTGGCTTCCTGATATGCTACTTGTCTTGAAAGGCACACTCTGTGCAGGCTTTGTTACAGCTAACCCGGACCATCGCTTCTTCTCCAAAATTCTGCATCCGGGAGATGTTCTTGTGTTTCCACTTGATCTCATTCACGCTGAGTGGAATGTTGGCAATACCAGAGCACTTGCTATTGACACATTGAACAGCCAGAATCCAGGATTGGTCAACGTGGCAAATGCACTTTTTGGAGCAAGTCCTGTCATTAATCCCGGAGTGCTTGCCAAGGCATTTCATGGGGACAAGACACGGGCGGATCTCTTCAGAAACAGATTTGGCCGAATCCATCTGCCTAACACGAAAAGAAGTTATAACTGTTTCAACATGACAAACCTATGCATGACATTCAATACGTAGATCTATATGAGGAGAGTCACGTAGAATAACTTCATTTCTAGCCGTCCGAGCACTATGAAGGGCGCTCGATCAAACTTTATAAATGGTCAAATCTTCTGTGATTATAAATAATGAAAACTTGTCTTAGTTATTCTTTATTTCATATTCCCGGTTAAATTA
>JBAPLK010000060.1:0-173969 GCA_037832385.1 Rhizophora apiculata | reverse complement strand
ATGAAGAAAGCTAATAAAAATCAATAACCCATTTACTTGAATAGATTTATAGTACCAAAAAATGTACAAAATGTTGGAATGAATATATTTGTTTGCTAATTGACACAAAAGTTAACTATGAGATTATTTCCATGTGAATGAGTCCCGTTCAAATCAAAAAGAGAAGTCTTATTATCAAAAAATGAAGAGATGATCTCATTGTTCAAGAATTAAACCATTCAATACCTATTAGGAAAGCAAATCAAGATCATTGAGTCATTTGCTTGAAGGAATTCAATGTGTTTAGAGTACCAAAGTTATACAAACAAGCAAGTTAGTTTGAATGGATGGCTTCAATACATATAAGAAAAGGTAATCTAGGAAAAATCACACCTATTTTTTATTGACTTCAATGGATTTACAGTACTAAAGATGGTAAGAACGTAACAAGCTTCTTAACAATAAATACAATGTTTGCTATTGCAACAAAAACTTAATTAATAAGATCATTTGGGTGAATGAGTCCTTGCAACAAAAGAGAAGTCTTGTTTTATCGAAAAGTGAAGAGGCGCAATGTCATTGTTCAAGAATTAAACCATTCAATACCTATAAGGAAAGCATATGAAATAAATAACGTCATTTTCTTGATGGAATTCCATCAAAAAAATATGTGATTGGTCTACATTAGCTTTTCTTATACATATTGTGTGTTTCAATTCTTGAATCATGAGACTAGCTCCTCATTTCTAACTAACAATGTTGCTTCCTTCATTGCAAGGACTCCATTTTACATAAAAGGATGGTGAAATTGACTTTTATGTCTGCACAAAACATTATATTTGTTGGAGCAAGCACATTTGCACACCTTTGGCAAACACTTTAAACCCATTGGAATTCTGTCAAGTTGATGAGTCCTTGCTCTTGATTAGCTTTTTCTTATACGTATTGAATGGATTAATTTCCCAAACAATGAGACCATCTCTTCATTTTATTGATAACATGACTTCTTTTTTATTGCAAGGATTCATTCATGCAAAATGATCTTATAATTAACATTTATGTCAGCAATAAACATTATATTCTTTGCAACAAACTTGTTTATACATATTTGGTACTCTAAATCCATTGAATTCCTTTAAATAAGACTTTGAATAATCTTGATTAGCTTTTTTTTATTCCTATTGATTGTTTTAATTCTTGAATAATGAGGCCTTCTCTTCATTTCTAGCCAATAAGGCTCTTACTTTGTTGTAAAGACTCATTTACACAATCAAAAGAGAAATTTACTTTTTGTGTTTACCACAAAAATTATATTCATTGGAACAAACATGATTGTACACCTTTGGTACTCTGAATCCATTGAATTCCATCAAATGAGTCATTGAGCTTGATTAGCTTCCTTATAAGTATTGAAGGGTTTAAATCTATAGCAATGAGACTACCTCTTCATTTTTCGATAATAAGGTTTCTATTTTTGTTATGAAGACTTATTCACACAAAATGATCTTTAAATTAACTTTTATGTCAATAACTAACATTGTATTAATTGCAAGAAGCTCATTTCTACATCTTTGGTATTCTAAATTCGTGGAATTCCAACCAAAAAAAAGGTATGATTGTTTCTAAATTAGCTTTTCTTATAATGATGAGTTTTTCAATTCCCAAATAATGATACTTTCTCTTCATTTCTAGCTAACAAAGCTCCTTCCTCCATTGCAAGGGCTCATTCACACAAAATGATCACATAATTAACTTTTGTGTCAACATCAAATATATATTCATTGCAACATGCTCATTTGTACATTTTTGGTACTCTAAATCCATTGAATTCCATCAAAAAAGGTGTGATTGGTCTAAATTACCTTTTCTCGTACATAATGAGTGTTAAAATTGTTGAATAATAAGATTGTCTCCTCATTTCTAGTTAACAAGGCTCCTTCCTTTGTTGTAAGGACTCATTTACATAAAATGATGGTCAAACTAACTTTTGTGATGAGATCCAAGGAAGACTTGATGCATGGAAGGTTTGTAGGGATCCATTAAGCATTTAAGAAGGGCCAACAATGTATTCAAAAGATAAAAAGATAAGATAGGTAGTTAGTGGACAAATTGAAGAAATTTTGGCTAAGAAAGGTAGCCCATGCTAGAAAGGTAGCAAAGCATATCTTAACGCAGGTTAAGGCTTTATTAATTTAATTGGAGTACTTAATGGGCTAGGGTTATAATAAAATTGACTCCTCAATAGAAGTTTGTTATAAAATATGAGTCTACAATAAAAATGGTGGACTTTTACATTTTAGGAGTTTATCGTTGTCTTTATTTTTAGGGTTTTTGGGGTTGTTGATTCAACCTATAAATAGGCTAGATTGCATTATTAAAAGGAGCAAAATATTAGTGAAAATAAAAGTGAGAATTTTCTTCCTTTGGTTCTTTCAAGAACTAAAAAACTTATCAAGAACTAAATCTTCTTGTGGCATTCAACCTAACTTATCACTCCTAAATCTCTTCTTTGCTAAGTGTGGGGTCCATAACCTTCTTTATACATTAGGTTCATGTTCCTTGAACATTAGGTCTATGTATTGCATGATTGAAATTTGATTTAGCTTTCTTGGTTTCTTATTCAACTTCACATGCATGTTGGGTTCCTAAGCCATGTCTTTTGGTGTTCACATTATTTTGTGTCTACACAAAACATTATATTCATTGCAAGAAGCAAGTTTGTACATCTTTGCTACTCCAAAACCATTGAATTCCATCAAGTAAATTAGCCATAGATCTTGATTAGCTTTCCTTACAAGTGTTGAATGGTTTAATTCTTAAACAATAAGACCACTTCTTTCATTATTTTTATAACAAGGCTTCACTTTTTGTTGTAAGGACTCATTTACACAAAATAATCTCATAATTAGCTTTTACATCAATAGGAAACACTAAAATCATTGCAACAGTTTTGTTTGTACTTTTTAGTACTTTAAGTCCATTGACTTTCACCAAAACAAAGGTCTGATTTGTCTAGATTACCTTTTCTAATACACATTATGTGTTTTAATTTCTAAATAATGAGTTTGTCTCTTCATTTCTAACTAACAATGCTCCTTCCTTTGTTGTAAGGGCTCATTTACACAAAATGATTGCAAAATTAACTTTTTCTTCTACACAAAACATTATATTCATTGTAACAAGCCCCTTTGTACACCTTTGGTACCTTGAATTCCATCAAATAAATGAGTCATTAATCTTGATTAGATTTCCTTAAAGGTATTGAGTGGCTAAATTCTCAAACAATGAGACTATCTCTTCATTTTTTTGATAACAAGGCATTGAGATCCAAGGAGAAGTCGATGCATGGAGGGCTTTTAAGGATCAATTGAGCATTCAAGAAGGGCCAATGACACATTCAAAAGCTAAAAGGATGAAAGAGGTACTTAGTAGGTTGATTAAAGAAATTTAGGACAAAAATGCTAATTCAAGCTTAAAATGTGGCAAAACATATCTTAATGTGGCCCAAGGCGTTATTAATTTGATTGGAGTACTTAATGAGCTAAGGTTATAGTAAACTCCACTCCTAAATAAGACTTTATTATAAAATAGGATAGTTCCTAAATCAAATAGGAGCACATTTGTTGTTAGCTTATTCAAGAAGTTTGTCATTATCTCTAGGGTTAAGGTTGTTAATTTAGCTTATAAAATAAGCTAGATTTCATTGTTAAGAAAAAAAATAAAATGAAACATTAATGAAAATAAAAGTGGGAATTTTCTCCTTTGACTCTTCAAGAATCAAAGGACTTATCAAGAACTAACTTTTTTTGTGATGTTCAACCTAACTTATTACTCCCAAATCCCATCATTTTGGAGTTTGGTGTCCATGTCCTTATTTGTACCTTAGGTTTGTGTTCCTTAAACATTAGGTCTATGTCTTGTATGATTAAAACTTGATTTAGCTTTCTTGGGTTCTTATTTGATTCGATGTGTGTGTTGAGTCTCTAAGTCACGTCTTTGGAGTTCACATCTAATGTTATTAGAGCTTGGATCTAAATCATGCTTGCTTATCCATTTTTTTTTTTTCTTTCTTCTTAGTTACATTCCATAACCTCTTGTTCTTTGAATTTGCAAACCCTAATTTATCCTTCTTTGTCTTAAAATTAGTGAAAAAATATAGAGAAAAAAAGACAATAAACAAAAAAATAGTCAACTTTGAGTGATTATGGCAATAACTAAATGTTTTGGTCAGTCTAGCCACAATAACAACTTAGTTTCTAGCTCAACTCTAATCTGTCATCAATTTCATTTTCCTTATTTTATCTTCTAACTTTCCTTTTCTTTTTTTCCTTAGCTCAATTTTGCTCTATTTAGTTTATTTGGTGAGTTTGGTTCCTTCAAGATTAATCCTCTTAATTTAGCTTGATTGGTTCTTGAAGAGCTAAAAGGGCAAATTTGAGTGGTAAAAGCCAACAGTGTGAACACTTATTGAGAAAAACCCTTAAAGAGTATAAACATGAGGTGTGTGACACTATTTTTGAGTGAAACACATAAAGGAGTGTTTTGTGAGGTATCCTAACCATTTTGCATAGAAATTAAGACTATGTCTACCAAAGTTGAAAGTGTAGTTGAGGAGGGAGAAAGTAGTGTCATTCATGAGCAAAGGCTATGCAACAATAATTTGAGCACATGAACACCAAATTGGATGATATGAGGGATATGATGAAGAAGCAAGCCAATACAATAGTAGAATTACAAAAGAGGCATAGAGGTCATGAAGTTCCTTATGCAAGAAAGCTAAAGAGATGAGATTATGGTCATGAAGATTATGTAAAAGACGACAAATTTGATGATCCAACAACTTTGTTTAGAAATTGCCAATAATAGAAATGGTTAAGGAGATTTTATGAGGCAAGACACCTATGACCATGATTTAGGGAGCATTGAAATGAAAATTTCTCTATTGGAAGGGAAAAACAATCTTGAAGCCTACTTAGAATGGGATAAGATGGTTAAGTTGGTCTTTGACTACCATAACTACTCTGGAAAGAAATAGGTAAAACTTATTGTTATTGAGTTTATTGATTATTCTATTATTTAGTGGGATCAACTTGTTTTGACAATGAGAAAGAATAATGGGAGGCCTATTTAGGAGGAGGTTCATCCCTAATCATTAATATAGGGATTTGTACCAAAGGCTCTAAGGACTTAATCAAGGCACCAAAAGTGTGGAAGACTACCATAAGGTGATGGAGATTGCCATGATCCAAGCTAATGTGGAGGATGATAGTGAAGCATCCATGACTCAATTCTTGCAAGGGTTGAATAGAGACATCACCAACATAGTTAAATTACAACATTATGTGGAATTGTAAGACATGGTGCACATTATGATGAAAGTTGAGAGGCAACTCAAATAGAAGGGTTATGCATGGTTTAGATAGAATTTGGGTTCCTTTTCATCTTGGAATCCAAATTGGAGAAAAAGGAATGGTAGGGTTGATTACAAGCCCAAGGCCAAATCTTACGAGAGTAAGGAAGTGAGTCTTAACAAGGAGAAAGGTAATTCTAATTCCTGACCTAGTAAAAAATAAAGATGTTAAATGTTTAAGTATTTGGCAAGGGAACATATTGCATCACAATGTTTAAATAAGCATACCATAGTGTCACAATGTAATGGTCATATTGAGATAGAAAGTGAGTTAGATGATGATTCCTTGCCACCATTAGAGGATGTAAGTGATGGAGAGGAGTACCTAGTTAAGGGAGATGTGTTCATGGCTAGATGAGCTTTGGGAGCATAAGCCAAGGAAGATGATGAAGTGTAAAGAGATGACATCTTTCATACATAGTGGCACATCAAAGATAAGGTATGCAACATGATCATTGATGGAGGTTGTTATGCAAATGTAGCTACTTTGGTTGAAAAGCTTAACTTACCTACCATAAAGCACTCGAGGCTATATAACCTTCAATGGTTGAATGAATGTGGGGAGGTTAAGGCAAATAAGTAGGCATTAGTATCATTTACTATTGGGAGATATATTGATAAGGTCTTGTGTGATGTTGTACCCATGCATGCTGGGCATATTTTGTTGGGAAGACCATCGAGATATGATCAACATGTAATGCATGATGGGTTTAAGAATAAGTACTCTTTTGTTATAAATGATAAGCCCATTATAGTTGTACCTTTGACACCTTGCCAAGTATAAGATGATCAATTAAGGAATAAAAAAGAGAGTGAGAGGAAAAAAAAACAAAGAAATTGAGGCTGAGAGGAGAAAAAAGGAAAAGAATGGAGAAAAAGGAGATAAGACTGAGAGAAAAGAAGAAAGTGGGTAAAAGAGAAAAATTGAGAGTTTGCATGCAAAAGAGAGTGATGTTAAGAATGGTTTCTAATCAAAATAGCCTATAATTGTATTTTTATACAAAGAGGCTTATTTTAGTACTAATGAGCTTAACCCTTCTTTGCTTTGTATTCTCATTTTTCTTTTGTAGGAATTTGATGATGTTTTTCCCAAACAACCAAGAGACTTTCCACCTTTGAGAGAAATAGAACATTAGATTGAATTCATCCCTGGTGTGATAATTCCAAACTAATCGGCCTATAGAAGTAATTTTGCGAAGATAAAGGAGCTTTGAAGGTAAGTCAATGAGCTCATGGCAAAGGGATTTGTGAGGAAGAGCATGAGTCCATATGTAGTTTCAATGTTGCTTATGCCTAAAGTTCCTAATGTGTATAGGACATGTAAGAAGTCAGCCTTTGGGAAATTTTATGGGCATAAGGATTTCTTATTTAGGGAAAATTGATTACTTGTGCCTATGAGTTCCTTAAGGGAGTTGGTTGTGAGAGAAGCACATAGGAGATGGTCTAATGGTCATTTCAGAGTTAGAAAATTTCTAGATGTCTTAGTTGAACATTTCTTTTAGCTACACATGAAACAAGTTATTGATAGGGTGCATAAGAAGTGCATAACATACAAATAGGCCAAATCTAGAGTTTAACCCTATGGCTTCTACACACCTTTACCCATACCTAACCAACCCTAGGTGAATTTATCTATGGACTTTATGCTGAAGCTGGGACAATCAAAATGGGGTAGGGATTCTATATTTGTTGTTATTGACAAGTTTTCAAAGATGGAACACTTCATCCCATGCCATAAAATTGACGATGCAAATAATGTAGTTAAATTGTTCTTTAAAGAGGTACATTTGCATGGCATGCCTTAGAGCATTGTTTCAAACAGAGAAACAAAGTTCTTGAGCTACTTTTGGAAGATGTTATGGGTAAGTTAGGTACTAAATTGTTGTTCTCAATTGCTTACCATCCAACAACCACTATATTCACTCCAACAAGCATGTTTCCACATCTTTGGTGCTCTAAACCCATTGAATTTCATTAAAAAAAGGTATGGGTGATCTTAATTAGCTTTTCTTACATGTATTAAGTGTCTTAATCCCTAAATAATGGCACTATCACTTTTGTTCTAACTAACAACTCTCCTTCCTTCATTAAAACCACTCATTTTCGCAAAATGATGAAGAAATTAAATTTTATGTCTACATAATACATTGTATTCATTGGAAGAAGCACATCTATACATCTTTAGTGTTTTTAATCCATTGAACTCTATTAAATAAAGGACTCCTTGATCTTGATTAGCTTTCATTATCGATATTGAATGGTTTAATTCCCAAATGATGTGATCATCTCTTCATCTCTTCATTTTTTTTTATAACAAGCATGTTTATATTCAATATATTCATTGTATCAAACTTGGCTTTCATGAGATTTTGGGTTTTGGGGCTTAAGGCTTCAATATTGGGCATGCTTAAGGCTGAAGACTTAGAAGAGTCATCATTGGCTTGCTTTCATGGGCTTGTTATGTTTTTGGGAACTTGAAGGGTTTGAGCTTTAGCTTTCTAAACTGAACATGTCAGCCAATGCTTTTGGTTAGGTTGTTTATGATTAGGAGTTTTCCTATTGGGCTTTCTTTTCTTGAGCTTTCTATTTGGATTTCTTGGGCATTTTGGGCTTATTTTAAGGTTGAGGTTCCTGTTCCCTACAAGAATTCTCTTGTAAGAAAATCTAGTAAGCAGTTTGAAGAACTTCGAATATGTTTAATTTCAAAATCAAAAACACTTAAAATTGCATGCCATCATGCAAAAATCTATTTGAATGCAATATTTTAAACCTCTTTTTGTAAAACAAATTTTGTTGTTTGATAATTAATGCATAATAAGAATTTTTGATTAGTAAATCAAGCTAAAATTTTAAAATGCATAAAACTATTGCCAAATTTTCCTTTCTAATGGCGAAATACCACCTTTGATAGTCATTCCAATGTTTGGATGTGAAATGAACAAGTTGTTCATGCTGATCCTTGACTTGTTTCAAAATCCCTCCATATCCTTGTTTAGACACATCAACCTCAACTATTTTCGGTAGGCTAGGATTGCTTATGTGAAGACAGGGCAACTCTTTGACCTAACATTCAATCTCTCTCACTATGGCTATGTGTTGATCAGTCCATGGTTGAGATGAGGCTTAGTTTGAGGTTTTTAGAACATCCTTAAGATTATAAAGGGCTTGGATGGACTGAAGTAATCAGTATAGATTTGAAGTTGATGGGCATTCAAGGAGCTTTTATAGAAATTGGGCTTTAGCTTGATCATTTCCTAATGTATCAAGTATCTCAAAGATTTGCTCTTGAGCACATGTTAGGATGCTTATCTCTTTCTCTTTTGACCTTATTTCAAAAGAGGCTTTGAGTTCATTAACTTGGAGACTAGCTTCATCCTCAAAAGATAGTTTAGGAGTACTAGCTTCTAAGGTTTCAAAAAACAATGCTTATAGTTGGGCTTGAATAGTGTTAAGCAGTTTGGCTTGGAGTTTTTTGTGAAGTTTATAATATCTAGACATGTGACCAGGATTATCACAATTCTAATAGACATATATGGATGTCTAGTAGATTGTTAATATTGGTTGGGCCTAAAAGTTGTTTTGGGCTTAGATTTTCAGTACAAACGATTTTTTTCTTTGGTATTAGGCCTATGCATTCTTTTGGTCTTTTCTTTGTGATAGAGGTTATCATCAAATTGGGCATAAAAGGATCCTAACTCTTTCTAAATTTTCTTTTATTCCTAATTGTTCTATTTTTGGAGCTTTAGATCTACACAGTTTTGTAGTCCTTCTTTCTAGACAATGCTTATCAGTTCACCATAGGCCAATTGATGATAAGGAATTTGGTCGTTACACTGAGCTTCCAGTTTAGATCTTACCTTATTATCATTGAGTAGCTTTGGTAATCCTACCAAAAACTTTTCTTTCTAGAAAACTTGATTTGCATCATCTTGCTACATGTCATACGTTAGAAACATATTTTTAGACCAATAGACATTGTGCAAATATTTGCATTTGAGATTGGATAAGAGTTTAATGTTCTTATCCTTTATATGTGATGGATCACCAATAAAGTGCTTTGTTATGACAAAGATAAGACTTGCCACAACATTGGGGATTGTTTGTTGGTTATTATCAAGGAGAGGTTCACCTTGAACATCTCTGTTGATGGCTTGGAGAATGTTGTGGTTAGTTGGAGTGAGTATGTGATCCAACCAACCTTTGAGCTATCCTGAGAATCCTGCAACAAGGACCTCAGAAATGGCATGGCTAGAGGTATGACTATGGGTCCTATATGGGTTGGACACCATGGTCATTTGAAGGAGATTCAGAATTTGATGTTCAGGATATCCATCAAAGTTTCACTTGTAAATTGAATTGGAATTGTATTTTGTTTGAAGAAAAGTTGGCTTTTCTTCAAAAATAAGGTCAGGAGCTGTGGGTCTGGCATAGTACATCTTTAAAGTTGTTCCCAATGGTTCCACTTTGAGATGTTGTACCTTCTTTAGTGATTCTATGTCTGACATAGAAGCTTGAGATGAGCCATCATCAAGTGCAATCAAAGTCTGTACCTATTTGCTTATTGATGCTTCAGTTTAAATTCCTTTAGAGCCTATAGTTTGAGCATCAAAGCTTCCTAAAATTCATTTGATGATGTATTTGAAATTTGAAAGGATTTAAAAATAGGCTTTGTTGAAAACTTTGTAGCATAGGCATTAAAATTTGAAATTTCTTTTGAAATTGAAAAACTTGATACAGTGACATCCACGCTTTGTTGAAATTCATTACCAATTGTTTGTAAGATTTCATTTGTATAATTATTTTGTTCAATAAGCTTTTTGTATATCTTTTGTTCAAAAATATTCATGCTCTCTACTTACTTTGAATGGTGATATAAGAACAAAAGAGCCTTTATGCTTGAAAAAAATTTCACATGATGGAGGATGAACTGACTTTATTTTTCAGCCAACCATTAACTTGCATTGTTATGATTGGATTTAAGCTTGTAATTCATCTTCCTCCATGAAAGATGACCATAGGAACTCATTTCCCCATTGAAAATTGTAATCATCAAACCAATCAAAGAATAAAATATGCTTTTTGTTTCTAATCATCTAGTCATAATAATCTTGCTAGACTTCCAATTTTTTCTCATTTTGAAAATTTTTGAAAGACCATTCTCTTTATTCAACATTATGCAAGCTATAAAATTTTTTTCTTAAAATTTCTTTTTTAATCATAAAATCTTTTTCCAAAACATGGAGTTTAGGATGTATCTCAGGCTCAATAGGAAACTAGACCCATGATGCCAAGGCTCCAAGAGATTCTAAGGATTCCTATTGTGGTGATGCATAAGTGGCTTGAGGCACCTATCCACATAGATCTACACCTCTTATACTACCAATTCAAGCATAATTGCTAGATGGCTATTTTGCAGAAAGGCTTTGTTGCAAATAATTTAAGATATTGGTTTCTCAATCTTCATCCTTAATGGATTCAGATTTGGCACTTGTGGAGTGTCTAGCAAAAGATATGTTGACACTACCATCTTTATGCTAAGTAATCCTATTGACATCCATTGCCAAAGGAGGCTTTGGGCAAAAACATTTTCAAGTTTCCAAGTGTCTAAGCAAATTTACCTTATACCATTTGATATACCTAGGTGTTTGGAGGTTAGCTTTACGCATGTTTGTTTCCCATAGAATTGTTTCTCCACGAGCTTTGTGACAATGGGCTTTGGTGTTAAACACTATTTTCATGGCCTTATAATGTATCATGTACATTAGGTTTAGTGTAATCGATCCTTTAGTGAATTGATTATTGTGAATCTTGATTTGCAAGGTAAGAACATCAAGAATATTCCTTTCATGCAAAGAAACTATGAAATTTAGAGCACAATTGAAATAAATTGGACCAGATCATAGGCTTGTTTTTATAATACCTAAGAGATAATCATCAAAGTTGAGAAGATGACAACCTCTAAGGGCAACAAGAGCAGAAGTATCCAACACTTCCCTAGAAAGGTGCTTGATTCCTACCTAGACAAGACCAAAGTGTAGGAAATTGTAACAATTTTAGTGATATAGAGGTAGAGAAAAAAGGCTTTACCATTTTAAAGGAATTGCAAAGACAACAATCCTATTCCTCTGTCTTGATTATGTAATTGTCTCATAGGAACACAAACCTGAGGTATAAAGATGGATATCAACACTATACTCTAGAAAAAGAAGGGATTGAGGAGTTATAAGTCGGGTTGAACCCTACAAGAAGAGTTAGTTTTTAATAAGTTCTTTAGTTTTTGAAAGAATTGAATGTGAAAATTCTCACTTTTATTTTCACTAATATTCTTTTTTCTTAACATTGCAAATAGATTTATTTATGGGCTAAATTAACAACCCATACCCTAGAGATAATGGCAAACTTTGTAATTAAGCTAACAACAATCTACTTTTCTTTGTTTTAGGAGTTACCCTATTTTATAATAAACTTTTATTTAAGAGTGGAGTTTATTGTAACCTTGACTCATTAAGTACTCTAATCAAATTAATAAGGCCTTGGACCACATTAAGATATATTTTTCCACCTTTCAAGCTTGAATTAACCTTTTTTGGAACAAATTTCATCAATTAGCTTGCTAAGTGCTTCTTTCATCCTTTTAGCTCTTGAACATTTTATTGGCCCTTCTTGAATGCTCCATCGATCCTTAAAAGCCCTCTATGCATTTAACTTCTCCATAGATCTCATCATTTCCACTCTCCTTAAAAAGATTCATCCTCAAATCATTACTTGCATCAAAAGGAAAAAGATTATAAACATCAAATGTTGCACTCACATTATACTTATTGAAAAGGTCAAACTTATAAGCATTGTCATTAATTCATGCCACCACTTGAAATAGACCATCTCCTTTAAACTATAACTTTGAATGTCTCTAAGCTGAGAACCTATCCTTGTGCATAAGCACCGAAACTCAATCACTAGGTTTAAATACCACCTTCTTTCTCTCCTTATTGGCATGGGACGCATATTGCTATGTTCATTTTGCAATTTGTTACCACACCTTCTCATGTAACTTCTTCCCATATTTTTAAATTTTTTGAGGAATGCATCATATTGAATCCATTGGTTTTAACATCTAAGCATGAAGAATGCATGAGATTAGGATCTAAGAGAAAGAGTAAAGTTAGGGTAACAAGAAAAATAAATAGGTCCATCACTCCTAATAAGGAATCATGAAACCTATTATGTCTTTAGTCTCTTTAATATAAAGAGAAACCTTGTGATAAAAAAATGAAGAGATGGTCTCATTATTTGGGAATTAAACCATTCAATACCTTTAAGGAAAGTTAATCAAGATCAATAAGTCATTTAATTTATGGAATTCAATAGCCATAGAGTACCAAAAGCATCCAAACCATCATGTTCCAATGAATATAATGTTTTGTGAAGGAAAAATGGTTAATTTCACCATCATTTTGTGTAAATATGTCCTTGCAATGAAAGAAGGAGTATTTTTAGCTAAAAATGAAGAGAATGTCTCATTATTCAAGAATTGAAACATGGTTGTAAGAAAAGCTAATGAAGATCAATCTAGCCTTTATTTGAAGGATTTAATGGGTTTAGAGTACCAAAGTTATATATATGTGTTTATTGCAATGAATATAATGAATATAAATGTCATTGTTATCAAAAAAATGAAGAGACAACCACACCTTTTGTTGATGAAATTCAATGGATTAGGGTACCAAAGATGTACAAACAAGCTTGTTGCAATTAATATTGTTTATTGTTGATATAAAGTTAATTGCAAATCATTTTATGTGAACGAGTTCATGGAAGGAAAAGACAAGTCTTGCTAAATTGATATGATAGTCTCATTGTTCCAAAATTAAACCATTTAATACTTTTAAGGAAAGTTAATGAAGATCAATGATTCATTTGTCTGATGGAATTTAATGGATTTAGAGTACCAAAGGTGTAGAAACATGCTTAATCCAATGAATAGAATGTTTTGTATGGACTTAAATATTAATTTAACCATTTTTTTTGTGTGAATGAGTCCTTACAACGTTGGAAGAAGCCTCATTAGCTAGAAATGAAAAGATGGTCTCATTATTGAGAAATTAAAACATTCAAAAGGTATTCAAAACCCAAATAAAGATAAATCAAAGCATTGTTTGATGGAATTTAATGGATTAAGAGTAGCAAAGATGTAGAAATAAGCTTCATGCAATGTATATAATAGTTGTTGTTCACATAAAAGTAGCTTTAAGATCATTTTGTGTTAATGAGTCCTTACAATGAAAAGAGAAACCTTGTTATCAAAAAACAAAGAGGTGGTCCAAACCTGCATGTTCCAATGAATATAATGTTTTAGGAAGGAAAAATGGTTAATTTCACCATCATTTTGTATAAATCTGTCCTTGCAATGAAAGAAAGAGCCTTGTTAGCTAAAAATGAAGAGAATGTCTCATTAGTTAAGAATTGAAACATAGTTGTAAGAACAGCTAATGAAGATCAATCTAGCCCTTGTTTGAAGGATTTTAATGGGTTTAAGTACCAAAGTTGTATAGAAGTGTTTGTTGCAATGAATATAGATGTCATTGTTATAAAAAAAAAATGAAAAGACAACCACACCTTTCGTTGATGGAATTCAATGAATTTAAAGTACCAAAGATGTACAAACAAGCTTGTTGAAATTAATATTGTTTTTTGTTGACATAAAAGTTAATTATAAGATCATTTTGTGTGAATGAGTTCTTACAAGGAAAAGACAAGTCTTGCTAAAATGATATAATAGTCTTATTGTTCCAAAATTAAACCATTTAATACCTACAACGTAAGCTAATAATGATCAATGAATGTTTTATGTGGACACAAATGTTAATTTCACTATCATTTATCCTTTTAATGAAAAGTGAAGTCTTGTTTTGAAAAATTAAAGAGTCAATCTCATTGTTGAGAAATTAAACCATTCAATCTCTATAAGGAAAACTAATAAAAATCAATGAATCATTTCACTTGAAGGAATTTAATAACACCAAATGCATGCAATGGTGCATGTTCCAATGAATATAATGTTTTGTGTAAACACAAATATGCTTATATATATTGAGTGTTTCAATTCCTAAATAATGAGACTATTTTTTCATTTCAAATTAACAAGGCTCCTTCGTTTGTTGCAAGCACTCATTTACACAAAATATGTAAAAGAAATGGTAATAGGCCAATCACACCATTTCTTAATGGAATTCAATGGATTTTGATTTCTAAAGATGTATAAATGAGCTTATTGCAATGAGTATGATTTTTTGTGTTGACGCAAATGTTAATTTCACCATGATTTTACGTAAATTTGTCCTTCCAATAAAAAGTTAGGTATTATCATGTAAAATTGAAAAGACAATCTCATTGTTTGGGAATCAAACCAATCAATACATATAAGAAAAACTAATAAAGAACAAACATTCATTTTACTTGATGGAATTCAATGGGTACAGAGTACCAAAGTTTACAAGTGTGCTTGTTCTAATGACTGTAATGTTTTGTGTAGGCACAAATGTGCTTTTAGGTATTGAGTATTTCAATTCCCAAATAATGAGATCATCTCTTCATTTCAAACTAGCAAAGATCCTTCTTTCATTGCAAGCACTCATTTACACAAAATATGTATAAGAAATGGTAATCTAGACCAATAACACCATTTTTAATAAAATTCAATGGATTTAGTGTACCAAGGTTGTATAAACGAGCCTATTACAATGAATATAATGTATGTTGGTGACACCAAAGTTAATTAAGAGATCTTTTTGTGTTAGTGAGTCCTTACAATGATAAAAGGGTCCTTGTTAGGTGGAAATGAAGAGATAGTCTCATTGAGAAAATAAAACACTAAATATGTATTTGAAAAGGTAATCTAGAATAATGAAACCTTTTCTTTTTTTTTTTTTTGATGAAATTCAATGGATTTAGATTACACAAGAGGTACCAACAAGCTTGTTGCAATGAATATATAATATTTTGTGTAGACACTAATGTTAATTTCATTATCAATTTGTGTAAAGTTTCTCCTTCTAATGAAAGTGAAGTCTTATCATCAAAAATTGAAAAGATAGTCTCATTGTTTAGGAATTAAACAATTCAATACATATAAGGAAAGCTAATAAAGATCAATGACTCATTTCACTTGACTGAATTCAATAAGTACAAAGTACCAAAGGTGTGTAAACATGTTTATTCCAAAGAATATAATATTTTGGGTAGACATAAACATGCTTATACATACTGAGTATTTCAATTCCTAAATAATGAGACCATCTTTTTATTTCTAACTAACAAAGCTTCACTATTCATTACAAGCACTCATGTACAAAAAATATGTATAAGAAATAGTAGTATAAACCAATCACACCTTTTTTTTTAATAAAATTCAATGGATTTAAAGTACCAAAGAGGAAAAAATGAGCTTATTGCAATGAAAATAATGTTTTATGTAGACATAAAACTTAATTTAACTCTCTTTTTTAATAAATTTGCTCTTTTAATGAAAAGTGGAGTCTTGTCATTAAAAATTGAAGAGATAGTCTCATTGCTTAGGAATTAAGCAATTCAATACCTATAAGAAATGATAATAAAGACTAATTACTCATTATACTTGATGGAATTCAATGGGTACAAAGTATCAAATTAACACAAACATGCTTATTCCAATGAATATAATGTTTTGTGTAGACACAAATGTGCTTATACATATCAATTGTTTCAATTCCTCAATAATGAGCTTGTTTCTTCATTTCAAACTATCATGGCTTCTTCATTTGATAAAGGCACTCATTTACACAAAATATGTATAAGGAAATGATGATCTAGACCAATCACACTGGTTTTTGATTGAATTCACCAAAGATATACAAATGAGCTTGGTTCAATGATTATAATGTTTTGTGTTGACATAAATGTTAATTTCATCATCATTTGTGTAAATTTGTCCTTCCAATGACAAGAGAAGTCTTGTGATGAAAAATTAAAGAGGCAATCTTATTGTTTAGGAATTAAATCATTCAATACTTGAAAGGAAAGCTAATAAAGATTAATGACTCATTTTATTTGATGGAATTCAATGAAATTATCATCTAGACCAATCACACCATTTTTTGACGAAATTCAATGGATTTAGTGCACCAAAGATGTACAAATCAGCTTGTTGCAATGAATATAATGTTTATTATGGACACAAAAGTTAATTACAAAATCATTTTGTGTGAATGAGTCCTTGCAATGAAGGAAGGAGCCTTGTTAGCTAGAAATGAAGTGACTATCTCATTCAAGAATTGAAACCCTAAATACATATTTGAAAAGGTAATGTAGATGAAACAAACTTTTTTTTGTTGAAATTCAATGAATTTGGAGTACAAAAGATTTACAAATGAGCTTGTTGCAATGAATATAATGTTTTGAGTAGACAAAATTATTAATTTCATCATCATTTTTTGTAAATTTGTCCTTCCAATGATAAGAGAGGTCTTATGATGAAAAATTGAAGATGCAATCTCATTACTTAGCAATTAAACCATTCAACACATGCTAGGAAAGCAAATAAAGATCAATGACTCCTTTTACATGATGGAATTTAATGGGTATAGTGTACCAAAGGTGTTTAAACAGGCATGCTTATAAGGTTTTGTGTAGACACAAACATGCTTTATATGTATTGAGTGTTTCAATTCCTAAATAATAAGACTAACTCTTCATTTCTAACTAACAAAGCTCCTTCTTTTGTTAGAAGCACTCATTTACACAAAATATGTATAAGAAATGGTACTATAGACTAATCACGCCATTTTTTGATGGCATGCAATGGATTTAGTGTACCAAAGATGTACAAATAGCATTGTTGTATTGAATATAATGTTTGTTGTTAACACAAATGTTAATTATGAGATCATTTTGTCTAAATGAGTCCTTGCAACCAAAGAATGACCCTTGTTAGCTAGACATGAAGAGATTGTCTCATTCAGGAATTGAAACACTAAATACATATTGGAAAAGGTAATCTACACCAATCACACCTTTTTATTTTTTTTGATGAAATTCAATGCATTTAGAGAAACAAAATGTACAAATGAGCTTGTAGTAATGAATATAATGTTTTATGTAAACACAAATGTTGATTTCATTATCATTTAGTGTAAATTTGCCATTCAATTAAAATGAGAAATCTTGTTATGAAATATTGAATAATCTCATTGTTCAAGAATTAAACCATTTAATACCTATAGTGAAAGGTGTGCAAATGTGCTTTGTTGCAATGAAGGTAATGTTTTGAGAAGACAAAAAATGCTTATACATATTGAATGCTTTAATTCCTAAATAATGAGAACATCTCTTCATTTCTAACTAACAAAGCTCTTCTGTCATTGTAAGCACTCATTTACAAAAATATGAATCAAAAATGGTAATCTAGACCAATTACATCAATTTTTAATGGAATTTGATGGATATGTGTACCAAAGATTTACAAACAAGATTTTTTATGATTATAATGTTTTGTGTAGACACAAATGTTAATTTCATCACCATTTTGTGTAAATTTGTCCTTCTAATGATAAGAAAATTCTTGTTATGAAAAGTTGGCTAAGGAATTAATCCATTCAATACTTGTAATTGATCAATGACTCATTTTACTTGATGGAATTCATTGGATTTAGTGAACAAAAAATGTACAAATGAGCTTGTTGCAATAAATATAATGTTTATTGTGGACACAAAAGTTAATTTTGAGATCATTTTGTATGAATTAGTTCTTGCAATGAAGAAACAAGTCTTGTTTGCTAAAAATGAAGAGACAGTCTCATTTAGGAATTGAAAAGCTCAGTACATATTTGAAAGGTAATCTAGACTAATCAAACCCTTTTTTTGATGAAATTCAATGGATTTAAAGTACAAAAGAGGTATAAACAAGCTTGTTGAAATGAATATAATGCTTTATGCAGACACTAATTGTAATTTCACCATCATTTTGTGTAAATTTGTCCTTCAATGAAAGGAGAAGTCTTGTGATAAAAATTGAAGTGATAGTCTCATTGTTCAGGTAGTAAACCATTCAATACTTATAATGAATTCTAATAAAGGTCACTGATGTATTTTACTTTATTGAATGTAATGGGTACATAGTATCAAAGGTGGACAAACGTGCTTGTTCCAATGCAAAAGTTAATTTCACCATTATTTTGTCAAAATGAGTCCTTGTGACAAAGGTAAGAGCAATATTAGTTAGAAACGAAGAGATAGTGTCATTATTCAGGAATATAATGAGATAAAGGAAAGGGTAAAAGTGTTACCTTGCTTTTCTAAAAAATACCTTAAAAGGAAAAATTTTTTTATGACCTTTAATCCAGGACAACAAGAACTTTGGCATCAAAGGCATAAAAAAATATATTATAGAAATGGGTATTGTTAATATTTTTACTTATATTCAAAATATTTATAATATTCAATGGAAACCTTTTCTTAGTTTTTTGGCATCAAAAAGCTACCTAATCCTTGAACAAGCTCACCAAGAGTATTTAACCAAAAAAGGCAAAAGGGTTAATAACATTATCCCTCCTACTTTAAATCTTTCTTTAAAAATTGAGGGAAGTGATGTTATAGATTCGTCTTGTAGGGCCAAAGCTATGACCAGTGCTGTAATATAGTAAGACAATTGTACTAATTTATATCTTAATCTGTGGGCTCCCAATTGATTAAAATAGAAGTAAAAGTTAAAAAGATATTTCACAAATGGGATTCTATTCCTAAGCCTCTAGTTAAATTAGAAATAAAAAAAAGGGTTTTATTTAAACCTATATCCTCTAAATATATTAACTACAATATGACCAACAGTAATTCTAAAAAAAAAAAGAACTAGTGGAGGAAATAGTTAAATGGCTTAAAATTCTTGGTCTAAAAGATAAAAAGGCTATTGTTTTGGAAAAGAAAATTAGATTAAATTTAACAATAAAAGTGAAAATATCAAAGAAGACTTAGAAGAGTTATATCAACTTCAATAAATGTTCTTATTAGAACAACAGCCATTTGAGAGTAGCCCTTCTCATACAAAGGAACCTCTTTCTATTAATAAAATAACCTTTAATATGGTTCCTACTATGTTATGCTATCCAAGATAAATATATGTTGACTTCATATTGGAAGAACAATTAGAGCTTAATTATGTTCAATATGATGGTAATAGTATGTTGAATGGAATCTTGATGGTGTGATTGAACATCAGATTCTAATTTTGTTCCATTACATGATGGTGTTTGTAACTGCTAGCATAACAAAGTAATTTTAACCCTCATTTTTCTCTAATCATAACAAGTGGGTTTACTAAATAGCTTAAAAGCTAGTGGTATTTTTATTTATTTGATAAGGTAAAAAATCAAATTTTTTTCTACTACAAAACCAAAAGCAACAAGATTGATCTCTAATAGTGTTAATACACTAATTTATACAATTACCAATCCTTTTATTGGTACTACCATTTTGTTAATAGAAACAACATATGAATAACTCATTAATTTGAGATGTCCTACCTTGTCTCATTTTAAGTGGCATAAAGATGTATTTTTCTCTAAGGTCTTTACTCAAGAAGATAGTCAAAGCATCTTCTAGAAAGAAAAATTTCTCTTTGGGTTACCTACCCTATTTGCTAAGAGAGTTAAAACTAGGCTTAAAGCCAATCATTCTACAATAAATGATTATAATCACTGAACCTATGGTGAACTAGCTGCTGAAGTTGTCAATAAAGGAATTAAACTCTATAAAGAAATCAAACAACATAAGTAGTTACAAAATGAGAAAACTCATGGTAAAAGGGCTTTAAGTAGTTTTTGCAAGCAAATGGGTTAACCACGCATAAGATATCCCAATAAACCAAAAAAGAAAGGTTATCAACCTTATGTGAAATGAAAAACTTCTTATGAGAAGAAAGGAATAGCAAAGAAAATGCTTGTAAAGCCAAAACCAAAGAAAACAATTGTTTGCTATAAATGTGGCAAAATAGGGCATTATTCAACTAAGTGCAAAACAAAGCAAAAAATTCAAGAGTTAGTCTCAATGAAGGTCTTAAAAAATCCTTGATGCGCATACTCTTAGTAAAAATTGATTCTAATGAATCAAATTTAGAAATTGAAGTTCTTGAATAAGATAATTCTTTTGAGTCTCATTTAGACACTAGCTACAAAGGAAAATGTGATCCCTATCAAGCTATGTGTAAATATAATGGCTTATTAGTCTTAACAAATGTAGATAACATCATTTTGGATCTTATTGCCAAAATTCCAAATCCCAAAGACAAGTGAGAATAACTAGAAAAATATTTAAATCTAACAAAAGATCATATGCTAGTTTTAGCCAGCAAATTGCTAAAAAAGAAGAAAGTTTTAAAAATTGTCCTACATAGAATGAAAGAAAGCACTTTTAGCATAAAAACTAAAGAGAAACCAATAATTATGGAGCTTATAGTTGACATTAAAGAATTAAAAATTAAGCTTAGATAATTAAAAGATATGATTATTATCCTAGAGACTATTACTAAATATGAGTTAGAAACTTTTCAACATGTTAATCTTATTGATAGGGTTATGGGTAATAATAGGAATGTTATGCCTTTGGATTAAAAAAATTCTTTTTCTAAAATTCAAAAAATTATGAACAAAATATTTACTACTTATTTAATTTACTTTTGTTTATGTCAATGATGTATTGTATTTTTCTAATACCATTGAACAACATTTTAAGTATTCAAATATTTTCTTAAATATCATGAAATAGGTAGGTTTAGTTTCTTCTTCTATAAAAATGAAGTTATTTCAAACCAAGCTTTGCTTCCTTGATCACTTCATTAAAAATGGAATTATCATGCCCATAAATTAAGCAATTGAGTTGCCTTTAAATTTCCTCATGAAATTAGGGGCAATCAATAGTTGCAATGCTTTTGGAAGTTTGAATTGTCTTTCAAAATCTTTTAAAGAGTTAGCTTATGATGATAAACCCTTATTTGAAAGGCTTAAGAGGAATCCTCCAAATTTCATGGATCACCACTTTTTTGTTATTACAACAAAAATACAAGAAGTTCAATCGACAATGAATTCTTTGAGATGTACAGAAATCCCTACTGCTTTCTAGAGTAGGAATAAACATATTGTGCAATTGGCTTATGAGTCGACTTTTAATGAAGTCAAATTCTTACCAAAGTTAGGCCCATTGCTTGGAGGCCTAGAGATTTAGAAGTTCGTAAAACAAAAAGTACTAAACTCTTAAAGAAAGGGCTTATTAGAAAAAGTAATAACCCTAAAGTTGTCTTGCATTTTATGTAGAAAATACCACTAAATTGGAATAAGAAGTTCCAACATTGGTAATTAATTACAAACCTTCAAATAAGGTTTTACACTGGATTAGGTACCCAAAATCATTATGAAGCCATAATCTTTTCAAATTTTAATATGAAATTTAGATATTGGCAAATCTAGATTGCATAAGGAATTGAACCAAAGAAAGTTTGTTAGGAAGAAATGAAGTGATAGTTTCATTCTTCCAGAATTGAACCACTCAATTCCTACAAGAAAGGATAATCATGTTCAATTACTCTCTTGTTTGATGGAAATCAATAGATTAATAATGTGAATGTCATAAGGTAGCCATTACAGTCATTAATATAATGTTTAGTACATACACTAATGATAGTTTCATGATCAATTTATATGAATGAGACCTTACTGCTAAATGAGAAAACTTATTAACAAGAAATGAAGTGACAATTACATTCTCCTAGAATTGAACCATTCAATACCTGCAATAAAGGATGATCACAATCAATGACTCCTTTGTTTGATGGAATTCAATGGATTTAAAGTGCCAAAGTCTTAGGTTGTTACAGTTGTGAGTAGTATAATACACTGATGTTAATTTTATGATCTATGAATGAGTCCTTGCAACTAAGAGAGAAAGCTTGTTAACAAGAGATAAAGCAATAGCTTCTTCTTGAATTAAACCATTCAATACCTACAAGAAAGGATAATTATGATGAATGACTCCTTTGTTTGAAGGAATTCAATGGATTCAGATTATCATAATTATGAGGTCATTATTGTCATGATAAATATTATGTTTGGCACATGCAATAAACCCAAGAGCCTAATTCACATTAATAGAAATACAAATTCATCCATGTTGGGATAACATTAAAACTCGCTACCCAGTTGGGTTTAAACAACTCAACAATTATCTATGTAAGTGATAAACAACACAATCATTTTCATGACTCCTTATTACGAGTAGTTGAATCAAGTTTAAGTGATGGACCTATTTGGTTCTCATGTTTTCCAAACTCAACATTGTCATATTCAAACTTGGAATTGTGATATTCATAACATTTGGAAGGAGTCTTGTTAGTTAGAAATAAAGAGATGGTCTTGTTATTCAGGAATTGAAACAATAATACATATAAGAACAAGTAATCTCGACCAATCACACTTTTTTCTGATGAAATTCAATGGACTTAAAGCACAAAAGATGTACAAACGATATGATACATTATCAATCATGTTTACAAGAAGAGATCATTCATTGCTTTCATAGAGTTATTAGAACAAAAGTGGCTAAAATATCCTTCATTGCACCAATGTCAAATTAATGCATTTCAACCTTCTTTATACACATGCGCATGCCTAAAATCTTTCGAATAATTGTTTACTTTCATTAATAAAATTTGTATTAAATTTTACTTATGAAAAACTAAGAATATGTACATCTATTTTTCACTTGACTTATCTATTATGCCTTACATGAAGAGTCTCAAAGGATCTTACTATAGAATTTGAATAATCCCACCCTCTCCTTCCTTTTTCTTTTCTTAGTTAAACTTAACCATTTTTCCATGTTGATAGGTCTTTTCTTGAAGGGATGCATATTGTGAGAAGCTATTCAAATACCTATAAGTTCAAAATAGTTTTCATAAATGTCAAGGACACCCTTTTCCAAATCTAACCTTAAAACCCTAGATTCTATGTTAGGTTTTGTCACTTTCCCTATAAATACTTCCTTTTGTTCTGTCTTAACATAGAACAAATTATAGTTGTTGACCAAATAACAAACTTTTAAAAGTTACCATTCATGACCACTAAAATCTATAATGAGGAAAAAGATGTTGAGAAAGACACTTCATGAGATGAAATTGTTAATATTCTACAATTAGATTAGCTATTTATAAGTTTCCATTTTCTTAGTTTTGTATGAATACACTCTAACATTTTTTAAGTCTCTTCAAATTCTTCGTTAATCTTTGGTGCCTTTTTGAACATTCCAATTGTTGTTCCTTAAGACAACCTAAGAGAGGAAGTGAATTGGGTCTAATCAATTTGATCACTCAACCAACACTTAATCCCAACTTTTAAGAGAAATAACAAAATAAAACAATAACAAAAATAAGTAAGAAATATAAACAATAGGTTTTAAAGAGAGATAAAGGAAGATAGGGTGTGCAGAGTGATTCATAGTGATTCAACTCAAATTAGGAGTCTACATCTACTCCTTAAGGTTCCTTTGTTGAGAGTTCACTTCACTAGTCACCTTCTTCTATTGCTAGATGAAAACATTCTTTTACACTTAGTCACCTTAACCTTGATCTCAACATAGTTTCTACAAAACTTTCTCAAGAATCAATGATAACTTACATTACTTAAGGACTCACTCTCAAACACTTTTCACTAGAGAACTCTTAATCTTTCACAATATTAGTTTTTTCACTTTACTAGCCTAGCTCTTTCATTTTCTCTTTCTCAAACAAAATATTCAAGGTAATATACAAAAGAGTTATTCTTTCACAATCCTTATTGTCAAGTTGTCCAAATTGTGATGTATTGTTCAGTGATTTTCAAGTTGGATGACAACACCATTCTTTTCTACCTATAAAGATACTTAAATGGAAGCTTAGGTGCCTTTTGTGCCTTTAAAAAATGTCTTCATGTTTCCAATGCTTCTCCCAATGTTGCATAAGTATGCTATATGAACATGTTCACCATAATAACATCTATCATGATATCTACTATGAACATACAAGTGTCCATTTGATGCTTAAACAAAAGGAGTCTTGTGTTAATATGCATGAGCATATCCATGTAATGCTTTTCCAAATGTGGTCTTATGATGATGTGATCCTAGTAGTTGTGCATAACTTTGAATCAACTTATCACGAATGGCTTTGGGTTGTTATGAATAAAATGTATGTGAATAACACAAACTACTTTTCTCACCTTGAAATTTTTGTAAGCCTAATGACATGTCAAGCTTGTGACTGATATCATACCTATATGCATTTATTTTCATGAATGAAAGTTTACGATGCAACCTTCTTCTAATGCAGCATGTATGTGTAATATGACCAAACTTACCATAATAATGACATGTCTTGGGAAGTGACATAGGCATATGATTTGTAAATGAATTTGATGATCTGGAGGACACATCTATATGACAAGATGATGATTCATATGAACTAGAAAATTTATACCCATCATTTAAGTTTGCTTTGAGAGCAAGAAATGTCCATCTTTTCATTTTCATTGATGAACTTGGCTAATGAAGATTTCAACTTAATAATCTCAACTTTTAATTCTCTACTCTCTTTAGCCAACTCATTAAAAGATTAGACTTTAAGAACTAATTGTTCATTCTCTTTCTGCAAATTAATAATCATATCTAGAGTTAGTAATAGAATTGATTTGCTATCTTAAAGCATTATTCTTTGTATGAATTGCTTATAATGCTTTTAACAATTTGACATGATTAAACTCTTCAAAAGCATTAGAAAGTGAAGTCCTTATACTCTAGATAGCAAAGTCAATGAATTTGATTTATTTTCCTTATACTCTAATTCCTTTTCCTTAGGGGCATGTAAAAGATATGCCATGTAGCTCATTCTCTTCTTGTTGTCTTATGAAACAATCTTTCACATCTCCTCTAAGATTAACTCTTTCTTTAATGCAGAATTTGTGTTAGTAGGATAATAATATTTAAGAGTATCCTAAATAACTTTTGCATTAAACATTTAGAAACCTCATCATAAGCATCATCATTCAAGGAATTTTGCAAAATACTCATAGCTATAATATTGAGTGAAAGTTTCTCTCTATAATCATCTTTCAAATCAAATTTGTGTTTAAAAGAAAAATCATCAATAAATCATAATCAATTGATTACAAGTAAAGTCCTATCATGCTTCTCTAATGCAAAAATGCAAAATCATCAAAATAAAGAGGTGTGCTAAAAATGGTTGCCATAAGATCTTGACTCTAAGGTGGTTTAATCTATGATACAAAGACCAACTTCGATACAAATTGTTGTTCTCAAAACTACCCATGAGTGGAGGGTGAATTAGCAAGATAACACCCTTAATCATGAAATTGTGAGCGAACAAAGTGTTCAAACACAATATGAATAAATTGCAACTAGGTGTATTAATGAATAATGATAAAGAGAGTTTAGCGGATAGAATTATCAACACAAAAAATTTATAGTGGTTGACTTTTTCCTACATCCAATCCTCAAGCTCTCCTTTGGGTATTCACAATTCTCTAGCATAATCTTCTTCAATTGGTGAAGATTAAATCCCTTATAACTTTTAGTCTCCTATCTAATAGCACACTTGCACTCTCTCTTATGATCACTCAATCAAAACTTCACACTATAGCTCACTAGCTCTCTCTTTCACAACATTCAGAGCACTCTTTCTCTTTTTTCTCAACCCTTAGAGCACACTTGCTTTCTTTCTCATCACCATATTTACTCTATTTTAGAACACTTAAGGCACTATTTCTCTCTTTCTTAATTCTTTAAGTACACTTGCTCTTACACAAAGGTTTTCCTCACCTTTTCTCTTTCAATCTAAAGAGCAAATACAATATAATGGAGAAAGATATTTCACAACACTTCAATAGGGCTTCTCTTCCTTTTTTCCCTTCATAAATTGTATTTAAATGGTGTTTGAATAGTTATAGGAGAAGATCATAACTTGTTGGATTTGTTGCTCCCTGCATTGATTTTCTCACTATGTCATTTAAGAGTTAAGCACTCATTAGAAACTATTTCCTAAACGAGGAAAATTGCTACATAATACTAATGCAATGGTTTTCAATCATCACATGAAGTGTTTAGAAAGTGATTCTTACTAGCAATAGTTACATTTTCTCAAATTTTAAAAGGCAATTGGTGGGAAATAAGCACAGTATCAATTTATTAAATAAATGACAAATTCATTTAAAGGTTTGTGAAGAATAAGGTATGGTTTCTCTCTCTCTCTTACACTCTCTCACTTTATATATATATATATATATTACACAATAGTTAAGAGAGAACATGTTTTGTGGTTATTAAGGTTTTTTTTCCATTATGTAGTGGTTTTGAATAAGAAAAGACAACAATTTTAACATAATAGGCAACAATTCCATTTTATTTATATACAATAGTTTTGCAAAAAAAAAAAAATCAATATTTTGACTAATTTTAAGCTAGTAACATGTGATTTCTAAAATATTATAAACTTAATCAAAATCTCACAAATCAAATATATACAATTTCAAACAATTTAAACTAAAAGTTTTTCCAAATCAATAATTTATGTCTTGAATAAAACCCTAGAAAAGTTCATATAGTCTAGATAAGAAATTACAATAAACTCAATAGCATTACAGCCCAAAATCCTCACTTAGTTTTTATTATCATCATCTTCATCATCCTATAATAAGAAAAATTAAATATGTTTTTTTACTAATTAAACAAATCTTTTACAATTTAGTAAGAAGTTATGTCCTATATTGAATAAAAAGTCCTATACTAATAAGCTATTGGTTGGCTTCTACTAACCTTGCAACAACAATGCTTGAAAGATAGAACAATATGCTACTATAGATGCCATCAAAAGGAAATTTGTCTTTTTTTTCTCACTAGTAAAATGGGCATATAATATAGAGGCCAAAAGGAGTGGGTTTGGGGTAGAAAACAAGAATGTTAATATGTTAAAAGAACAAAAGATGAAAACTATTAAGAATATGAACACTACAAGGAATTTAAGATTTATTATTATATCACATCCAATCACATCACATCAAACAAAATTCACTTGCTAGTAAGTATGAAAATATATATATATCTATATCTCTGTGTGTGTGCGTGTGCACGCGTATGAATGTATGCATGTACAATAGTGACATCAATTTGCCAACTCAAAAACAAAAGTAGAAAAAGGAATGAGACTTTATCCAATAAAAGCTTTTATACAAGACTCCCTTTTTTGGGAGCCATTGCATTGGACACAATAACCAAACAATTATTTGGGTGTGACTTAAACAAACTTTATATGGCAAACAACTCTTAATCATAAATTCACTCTAAATACAAAATCATCAAGAAAAAAAAAAATTGAGCAACTAAGTTTAATAAAGCTAAGAGCAATACCTAGACATGTGGATTATAGGTATTGACTGAAATTTGATGATTCATTGGTTGATTATGCTGAGTTGGAGCACTAAGTGTGTCATTGAGTGAACACTTGGAAAACACATTGCAAGCATGTTGAGTTTATTGTTAAGACTAGGATTTACTTGTTGTAAGACAAATATAATTGCAGCAAAGATTTCTTATGCCGATGTAATTTTATGAGCTGCTAACTTCTTTTGCATCTCAACTTCAATTTCTCTTTGAATGGATTACATAAAATATGTAGGAATTCACACAACATCCTTAGCAACTTGATTTCCTTTCAAGGCAATAAGGTTCATACCCCATGATGGAAGCAAATGCTTCTATTGTTTGGCCACTCTCACCTTCCCCTTATGATTGAGTCTTTTCTATTTGAGAATATAAACAATAACTAAGTATAAAATTTTCTATTTAAAACTATTGAAAATATAGAACAAAGTAAAAATTTTTCTATTTAAAAACTATTAAGAAAAAAAAAAAAAGTTTAAAACAAAGTATACAATTTTATATTTAAAACTATTGAAAAGACATAATACTTACAATTTGTCAACTCGTACTCTCATCTAAAAGCTTTTATACTAGATTTGGTTTTCTTTTTCAAGCTACTTTGAAGATGTCTAAATTATAAGGTGGCTCCTTGGTGGGGTCTTCATTCTTTGTTGACAAGTAAAAAGTGGCAAAGATGTTGAGATTTCAAGGAAGAAGTTCCATATCCAATAAACATGAAACACTAAGCAAACAATAGGAAAAGAATGTGGGAAATAGATAGGTGATAGTCATCCACCAATTGCCCTATTGATGTTATGAACACTAAATTATGACAACATTCATGTGCATTGCATAAATAGATAGATAAACAAGCTTTTGTGTGATTTTTTGTTTTTTGAAGAATATCTAATAGTGTCCTAAAAATATTATTAGAAATATTCTTCTTTATGTGCATCACATTTAAATTATGATGACATTTATTACTTTCCCAATAATGCAAATAAAAGAATATCAACTTTTTCTTCTATGGACTATTAGAATTTATCTTTTCTTTTTCTTTCAAAATTGATTATTAAAGTAAGATAACTTTGAAAAAATTTTAGTTCCCTTCAAATGATTATGAGTGGTTCTTAACCCCTTATGACCATTGAAAGAGCTTTTATCTAGTCTTCATGGATGGTTTAGGTCGGGGAACCTCCAATGGTTCACATAACAAGTTTTTGTTGGTTGTGGTACAAATATTGAGAACAAGTGTTATAATTGTAACTACATCATGCTAACTTTCCTTTCATACTCTACTCTAATAACATTGTAGAAGCTAGAAAGTCACTAATTGTCCATAAGAAGGTTTCACATATTTGAAAGGAATGCTCATTAGATGCATCATTTATATCATAACCAAAATCTCATAGCCCTTTCAATTCTTGAATTAATGGTTGCAAAGACACATCTATGTATTTTCATGGTGAATTTGGGCCTATAATGATCATAGATAGCATCATGTATTCTAGTTTCATACACAACTATTATGCGAAGTTGTAATTAATGAGGAATATTGGTCATGTGCATTATGAATTGCTCATTGATTTGAAAGGATCAAACCTATCACTGCCAAAACATGTCTCATGTTTCTAAGGTCATTTTCAAAATTCGGATGCAAAGAATCTAAATTTTCCAAAGCTTGGCCATTAGTAAAGTGCATCATATTACCATTCTTAGGTTGATACTTTGCATACCGGACTATATCATGGGTCTATGAAAAGTCTTTGAAGTATAGATTTTACAGGAAAATATCTTAGAATTTTGGTTGGAACCTTATGGAAATTTAAGGACAAAGAAGTGACATCATTTCCATCAAGGTCCTTAATTTTCTTCCATCTAGAAACCTCACAAACATTATAGGTATCTACATTCTGATGCTTATCCCAAAACATGATACAATCATTGGGACACACATGAATCTTTTTCTAGTTAAACCTATATGTTTTGCCATGTTTTTAGTTTCATTAAATGAATAATGTACCTTTGCTTTAAGGAATGCCTCCTTTATTAAGTCCAAAATATCTCAAAATGTTGCATTACTAAGGTCATGGAGACATTTAAGAAGATACAATCTGATTTGTGAATAAAAATCTAAAAGGGTTATTACAAGTAGCATTTAATTCTTGTTGTGTTTCTTCCATAAGTTTGTAAAACCTCTTAGCCTCTAAATTTAGCCCCTCCTTAAAAGTGTCATGTAAGAGCCCATCAATATCATCACGTATGCCAACTTTAATTTCATTATCATTCACCCTTGTTTGTGTGAAACCATCATTGTGAAAGGTCCACTTCGTGTCTTTTTCATAAACCCTTTAATAATTAAATGTTCATACCCAACATTTCTATAGTTTAATATCAACAACAAAATTTTCTATAAGAATAACAAATTTCATCTCCCATAGTAAACCTAGCAAATGCCTTATTCGAGAAATTATCAACTCTATTTAAGTGCTCATCACTCTATTTATCAAAATGCATCGAACTTCAATCTTCTATATTTGTTAGCAAACTTAAATCAAAGAAAAAAGGTATTTTGTTAAACATAACACTAAAAGACTAAAAACAAAAAAAATTGGTCAAAATGATACAAATTAGCAATTTTGAAAAAACTGACAAAGCAAAAGATACTCATTATTGAAAAAGGTTACTAAGATGACTAAAGCAAGTACAATAAAATGACTATAATCTTGCAAAGCAATCACACTAGCCCACTCTCCCCCTCCAAGAAAAAAAATGTTGACAAAAAGCATTCCACAAGAGAAAAAAGTGACAATAGACAATAGATAAATGAAATCACAATAAAATAACATGAATTGAATATACAATAAATAATAAAATACAAAAGAAATTTAAGAACTAAGAGCTCTCATAAAAAATTATAGATAAAGGGATCATAAATTCATATGAATAAGTATGTAAGACACTCTAATTCACCAAGAAAGAAATTAAAGCTAGGGTACTAACTTAAAGCCAACATTTCTACAATAAGCATTGTATAAAACATAAACAAATCCTATATTAGAATCATATGGCTACTAAAAGTGTATAAGCTATCTAAGTAAAGGACCACCTAAAAATTGAATGTTTATTTGCAAAGAATGCTCACTAACCAATATTAGGAAAGTTAAAACCCCATAAATAATGGAACTAGCTAGTATGACAATGGAAATGCTTGTTACACCAATCTATTAGATTCAAATTCATAATGAACGAAAAAGAAAAAGACATTTCAAACCACTTTTGAATCCTAATAGATGCCAACATGAGGAAGACAATATAAAAGAGATTGCATCCTCATATCATGCATATAAAACTAAAATCATAACCACAACAATGAAAGTGTTATTCATATTAACAAATAAAAAAAGAAGAAAATAGTTAAAAAAAATAATGGAAAGATTGTCATCAAGATTCAACAATACTAACAAATATTCTTAATATCACTTGTTTTCTTTTTCCAACAAGATCCTGAAAATATCACCTAAAAATATTGAATCTTTTTCATCATCATTCACCCTTGTTTGTGTGAAACCTTCATTGTGGAAAGTGCATTCAATGTAACTTTGCATAAAGCCATTGCCAATTAAATATTCACACACAACATTTCTGCAATACTAATGCTAATAATGGCATTTCCTACAAGAACAACAAATTTCAACTCCCATAGCAACCCTAGCAAATGCCTTATTTAAGAAATTGTCAACCCCATTCAACTTGTCATCACTCAAGTTATCAAAATGCTTTCAACTTCTATCTTCCATATTCATCAACAAAGTTAAATCAAAGAAAAAAATTATACAATTAGACATAACACTAAAAGACAAAAAACAAGAGAAAAAAGAAATAAAGCAAAGACTTAAAAAAATTGAGAGATGGTAAGCAAAGACACTCATTATTGAAAAAGAAAGTTGCTAGGATCACTATGACAAGTACAATAGAATGATTTTTATCTTGTAAGGCAAGTACACTACCCTCCTCCCCATGTTGTCCAAAAGAAATTCCACAAGTGAAAGAAATTACAATAGACAACAAATAAGTGAAATCACACAAGAACATAAATTTAATATAGAGTAAACAATAAACATACAAAAAAGAAACTTTTGAGAACCAAGAGCTCCCATAAGACAATATATATAATGAGACCATGAATCCACATGAATAAGTTTGTAAGACACTCAATTTAATAAGAAAGAAATCAAAGAAACTAGGAAAACAAAAAAGGAAAATGAAAGAGGAATTTGAAATATATCCAAAGGTTAATAAATAAAAATAGAAGTAGAAGAAAGAAGAGATTTAAGAAAAAAAAAAACTCTTAGAGTTTCACCATACTTGATTAATAGAAACATAAAAAAAAAAAAAGAAAAGGAGGTTAAGATGGAGAGATTTAACATTTGATTTAAAAGAAAGAAACCCTAAAAATCTAAAATCTTCTTCAATAGTCAAAATTAAAACCATCATTTAATGAATATGCATATAATTGTAAGAAACATATTTAATAGAAATAAAAAAATAGGTGAAGAGGATTAGAACAACAAACTAGAGCAACACAAGACAAGTAAGAGAAAGAGCCAAGGAAATCATCACAAGAGTGGAGCTGAGTAGTGCTAATATTAACAAGTCAATTAGGACCTAAGGCTAAGAGGATTGGTTTAGGAGCCATAAATATATGATACAAAAATAGTTAGGTTTTAGATGTCAAGTGATTTGTAGAGTTGGAGCAAGGACTCAATTTGGACTAATAGAATAAGAAATCAAGATAAGCAGGCAGGATTTTCAAAAGCTTCAATTAGGTTTTGGTCATTAATCGACTTTTAAGAGCAAAAATAGTACCAATTGAGTTTAATTAGATTAAATGATACATTGAGCATTAAGTTCCAAAGACAAAGATATTAGGAAAAACATTAAACCAAAATGACATTGCTTTGCATTTGTTTTCTTAGTTATCTATTAATATTTTTTTAATCATTAATTTTGTTAAAAAAAAAATTTAAAATTGATACATAAGCTTCATAAACCACTACCTATATAAAACATATGGGTAGTAATTTTGAACCATTGCCTTAAATATGTTGCTTATATATAATGCTTTAAATACCTTTACTCATATTAGCAAGGGTTTATAATTGCCCATATAAACTGTTGGTTAAAACCATTAATTCACAACAGCTAATAAATTAATTCATGACTTGTTTTATGGCTTGTTAAAATAATTAATTTTTAAATACATCAATTCACAATAGCTAATAAATCTAACTAACATGATATAGCAAATCCATCTAATAATTTCTCATGCAATAATATTGGTTTCATTTAATAATTTATCTTGAAAGAAGGAAGAAAGATTCATCAAGAAAATAAATATAAATATGTTGTCCAAATTTAAAAGAACTAGTCTTTTTTAAAAGAAAAAGAAAAAAAAATTGTTGACACCAAAGTGAAAAGCACGTATATGCTTCCATCCATAAAAGGTGAAACTGAGGGGAGACTGCTTCCCATTTCCATATAAAATATTTTGCAAAAGAGGAGGGGGTCCCATAACATGAAATCGCCCTAAAGCAAACACTAAAAATATATTGAAGCATATGTTTTTCTCTGTCTTCTGTCTTCTCTTTCAACCTCATAGCTTCCAACATTACATAAGCGACCTTCTTAGCTTTTCCAACAATTTACTGCCAATGTTCTTGCATACTCTTACACAAATGCAAAGCAACATGACCCATTTTCTTAGTACCTATTGACTGTTAAGCTATATCATAACAATGTTGTTGTATCATATGTTTACCTATTTTATACATAAGTTGCTAGCATAGCATTATAAATGAGTCTAGTTCAAAGAAATTTTTTATACATAAGTTGCTACCATTAATGCACTCAAGGCATTCAAAAAGAGCACAATTGCCTCCACCAGCAAAAAGAAGGTTGACTACCTCCTTGCTGAAATAAAATACCTTATTAGGATACGTTGGCCCAAAAACTCACAAATGGACAAGATACCTTACCATTAAAAGACAACAAAATACCAAAATGGAGAATTTGTAGTTCATATAGGAACAAGATCTCTCACTTAACTTTTTCACCTAATGGAGAAGTTGACTATCCACCTCAATTAGGAATAAGGTTAGGGGCAATTTGCTAATGCCTATAGAACATTAAAGGCCAACTTTCTTTATTGGTTTAAGCAAGGAAGATATAAAAGAAAGCCCTTCAGTCTAGTCATCCATAATTATCATCCACTAACACTCACATTGTTGTAGTCATGATAACAAATACAATCAATATGGGAGATAGATTTATGGAACTACAAAATAGAATTGCCCTGTTGACTAGAGTTTTGGAGGAGAAGGATCTCAAAGGAAAGATGTTAGTACAAGTTGATATCAAGATTGGAAAAAAGTGATCAAATCCTCCTAGCTTCACTCCAAAAACAACTTTAGTCAACATTTCCATAATAGAAAAGCATTATAGTGATACAATGTAGATACCATCCTCAATTTCTGTCCAATAATTACATGATATGACAATAAACATAATCTTCTTGTAGTAGCATGCACCCATTCAAAGCTATCAAATATATGCTAAATTGTACACGAGATGAATTCAAAAACTTAGCATGCCCTTAAGCTACCAATCACTAAGTTCCATGGTGGGCCTGATGACCCAAAGCATCATATCTTCCACTTTGTTGAAACTTGCAATAATGTTATAACTTATAATGACCTCTTTGTCAAGTAATTCGTTTGTTTTCTCAAGGAGAATGCCTTCACCTTATTCATAAACCATAAGCTAGAATTGATCAACATTTGGGAATAACTCTAGTGTGAGTTTCTTAATAAGTTCTTCAACACTTATTGCATAATGAGCATGATGGAGCTCATTAACATTAAATAAAGGAAAGGTGAATCTGTTGTTAAGTATATCAATAGTTGGCAAGCAGTTAGCTTAGATTGTAAGGACCACTAGATCAAACTTTGGTGTAAGGATGTGCATTGAAGGGATACACTAGGAGCTACTTTACATCTTGTAAGGAAAGGAAATAAGCACCTAAACTCTTTGAGGCATAATTCCTCTCTGCATAGATTAGTGTAGGGACAAGAATGAGGTCAAAAAGTCTAATAAGTCAGGTAAAAGAAGGGAGGTAATGGACATTAATGCTTCACCAATGAAGTTTGGAGCTAAAGCAAAAGTAGGTGCTTTAACATCATCAACTAGAAAATAACACATAAAAAGGGTAATGCCATGAAGGAAGAAAAGAAGTATCCAATCTTAATTCTAATATTCTTGACATTCTCAATTAGCTCTTAGAGATCTAATTAAAAAAATCAAGTTAATTTAATTAAGGAATGTTTTATCTTAAAGTAGTTGATTATGAAATTTAAAAATAAAAACAAAATCATTTTGGTTGAAGACAATATGGCCAAAGTAACTCTTCAAGTCTAATAAGGCCTAATGTGCACCCAAAGATATTATGTAATTCATTTGATTTAGATCCTTTGTGCCATTACTCATCCTATTCTCTCAAGATGAAATCAGGCCTAGAAGCATGCACTATTTAGCCAAGATGGCACATAACGAACAACATAGACCACCATGTCAACAAGACCAACTATTCCCCAAGATGTAGGAAATAGGACAAAATTACTAGAAATGGTAGTCCACATCTTAGTTATGGGTGACCAAGATGTCACAGAAGTCTATGTATATCTCATAATGCCTAAGCGTGATAATCCAAATATACCAACTCTTCACGAAGTCATGATTAATAACCTCAAAGTTTGGGTCTTTTCATCAAAATTTGATGATGGAATGGGCAATGGATAGTCAACTTTCAAAACCAAATGGAGGGGTAGAAAGGAAGGAAGAAAGGTGAAGTATTCTTGAGTCTACCCAAAGACCTAATAGCTTATAAAGATGTTAAGGAGGGTTGGAATTTAGTAACTCCTTGCAAGTCTTACTAATCACTAAGGCCATCAAAACCTACTCTTCCATGAAGGAAGAAACAACATATAAAGAGGCATTATCCATCTTGACTAAAGAAGTGGACTCCAAAAAGGCCCTAAGAGGAAATCTAAGCATTAATAAAGAAGACACAATGAAACAATGGCAACTCTATTTTATTACTAATGGAATCTTCTTACTAGACTCTTTTGTTGCCATGCAAACTGTCTTTATCAACATGGTATTCATTAGTCAAGGTGAATTTAAGAATGAACAACACAACAACAATGAGTCTATATTAATGAAAGTATCAAAATCTATTGAAAATCTTTTTGCTAACCCATAACCATACTTGGTTTTGTAATATTTTTGCAACCTTGCAAAATCAAGTTAGCATGGCCCTTTGTAGCTCTATGGAATCTCTCCCTACAAATGAACCTAGTCCAAGAGACAACTAACAAACTAAATCTATGTCACATGCTACTTTGTAATTGCATTTTTAGATGAGGATCCTTTTTTAGGTTCCAAACCCATAATCGACCACTCTATGTGTTGGAATATGTAAAGGAGCAAAGATTGGTGCATAACCTTATTAAAGATGACTTAGTAGTCAACATCATTCTAAAGTCTACCATGAAAGAGGTTAACAACAATATGGATGAATTATCAAAAAAATAGCTTAATGATTTGTGACTTTAATCAAGGAGAATAATGGGCCATTGGTATGATCTATATGGACTTTACCATCAATGATTTTATTTCCCACACTTTTTTCCATGTGATTAATGTAAGCACCATATACAAAATGTTACTAAGACACCCTTGGTCCATTGCAATGGAGTTATAGTCTTAAGTTTAAGTTCTTTAGATATTAAAATAATGGTGTGTAAAACATTAACGTTGACTTAAATCCATTTGCCAAGGTTGAGTCACATTTGGTGGACACAATATTTATACAAACTTAAACAATCTTGAAGTTACCCTTACAAAGATCCCATTGACTGAGGGCATCTCAATAAAGTTTTTTGTGACAAAATCATGTCCTTCCTCTCATTGCACCAATCTTAAACAAAAGAAGTAGCATGGTTTATATGCGTAAGAATCAGAGACCTACTTCTATTTGTATTTGGGGAAATTAAAGTAACAAATGTTTTGTTTAAGATAATTTTTTATTTGACAAAAAGAAACAAAATAAAAAGAAAAATGAGTAGTCCCTTATTTGATAAGAAATTCACCACAAACAAGACAAAACTAGTTTGATTTGTCACATCTTTAGATAAAGGAACAAAAAGTGATAAGAATTAGTTGTAAATTTGCCATTAAAAGAATAAATTACTTAAATAAGAATTAGGGTAAATTGCAAACTACACCTTTTATGATATTGTCCAAAACTCATCTTCCAAAATGTTTCTTAATCTCTTAAATAGAGAATAATGCTAAAAAGTAGTTGAGATAGCTATAAAATAGGAAAATGAAAGTTGCGACTAATTTGTTAGAAAATAAGCTATAAAATAGAAATTGAAGCATAAGAAATAAACTCTTATGTGTTGGGTTCTATACCCTTATTAATTAAGAGCCCAAACTAAAATAAACTAATCAAAATAAAAAAAAAAGAAGTAAAATGGAAATAAACTCCTACAATCACTCTAATTCATGTTTGATCCTCCAAGTAAGTGAGAAATGTGATCAATGTAGGCTTTTTTGCTTTGGCTTTTGGACTCTCCATACATGTTGTATTCTCCTTAAGAAGCAATTACAAGGCTGTTTGAAGATTATTGGCCCTTAGATGAGTAATTGGCCCAACACTATGAATGACACGATCTTGGGCAACTTCCATGTTAGCATGGATCACATCAATGATGAACTTAAACTAGAAAAGGTTCACAAATAGATGGCAACACATTTATTACCATTATCAAAGTGTGACTCTTTTTTGACTTCTAAACTATTAAAAGGCTTTATTAGGCCAGTTAAGGGGGAAATTAAACATGGTTTACTTATAGAGAAAAGAACTATAAAGGGTTTAATCCTATCACATGGTATGACTCTATAAGCCCAAACACAATGTACTCAATGGAATACAACAATGGTGCCATTACCTAACCTTCCAAGTCTAAGCCTAGATTAGGTTATTAATTAAAGTCACTTTGTGTAGATTACATGGAAGATTTAGACTTGATCAATTGATGCATGTACCATCATGGTCACTATGATGAATGAGAAGGAAGCCTAGGTCTCCTCTCCCCACATCACAATTAGTAAGAAGGTTAAGTGAAACTTATTAAATAGAAAAGTAGAGGAGCCTTGTCAAGCATTTAAGGATGGTGACCAAGCCATTGTAGATAAACTTAAAAAGGTTAACTTTGGCTTTCCAAAGGAACATCATCCTACCTTTGTGAGCACCTTGCTCACATTATAAGAAGAACAACAATATGTTTGATTATTGAGTCAATGAATGGATGTGTTTACATAAAGTTACAAGGAAGTGTATGGACTTGACCTTAAGATCACAATACATCACTTAGTAGTGAAGAACAAAATTTGTCTAATCAAAGAATGATGGTTTAACCTAGAGCTAATTCCTTAAATTAAGGGATTAATGCTTGCTTCATCTTGGAGGTCAACTACCCAACATGGATAACAATTATTGTCTTTGTAAGGAAAAAGAATATATAGTAAAGTCTATGTTGAATTCAAAGGCCTTAACTAGGCATGTCCAAAGGATGACTTTCCTTTGCCTATAATAAAGATCATAGGTAATGCAACCACTAACCATGAAGCATGATCCTTCACGGAGTTATTTTGTTTAGGTTAAAAACGTTAGCACCACATATCATCATACCATGCAAAAGATCTTTGACAACGTGCTCCACAAAATTATAAAATGATATGTTAATGACCTTGTGGTAAAAAGCAAAGAATCTAAGGTTCACTTGAAGGACCTTAAAGTGGAGTTTGACTAGCTCTAAAAATATTATCTTAAGATGAATTCACTCGAGTGTGCCTGTAGGGTCACATCAAGAAAGTTTCTTGGTTTCATTGTGTAGATTATTGTATTGAAATTGATCAATTGAAGGTTGAGCCAATGCAAAAGATGTTAAACCTAAAAATCTACATCAATTATTAAATCCAATCAAGCTTAGCATAATGTTTTGAGAATTGAACCAGTCATTAAACTAAAAATGTTAGTAATTTAAGATTTAGCTGGTTTAGCCATAAATTAAATCAATATTTTGATAATAAATATATAAAAATTAATTTCTATATACAAAATATTATTTTGTAATCAATATATTTAAACAAAATATATTTTATAATTTAATGTATAAGAAAACAAAATGAATAACTTAGTTAATGTATGAAAGAATGTAAATAGGACCCCACAACACCTTTTCATGCACTATTAAGTGTTAAGTACATAATAAATAAAATTTTTAACCATAACAACTCACAAGTATGGGGCTTTTAATGCTTCCCATGAAATCATGGTTTTGATGTTGCCCTTATGCATATGTTGGATGATTTCTGGTCATTATTTTAGTGATGTAGCACTCTTAAAACCACAACATCACTACTAACTGAACCAATCAAATCCAGAAGACTATGATTGTTTATCCATTTTATGGTCAAATTGGTCAAGTCATTAGTCTCTAGTTGGTTCACAAAGCCACAAGTTTTAGAGCTAACTCAACCAACTTTTGGTTGATTCTCATTTTCTTTTTTAGTTAACTAACTAGTCTAGTCCAATTTTCAAAACACTGGCTAGGTGATATCAATTGTTCAATTAATTAATGGAAAAGACATGAACTTCACATGAGAAAAAGTGATAGCTATCGTTAAGATATAAAAAATTTAATACCTTATTCTCAATTATTCAATAGTAGATAGTGTAAGCAAGAGTTGATCTCATAGGGAGTGCTATCATCTCACTACTAATTAATTAAAAATTAAAGATCATAACATAATTGGAGGGGGGAGTTGAATTATCATTTTATAACAAATAAAATAAACAAACCAATCAAATAAAATAAATTATAGAAATATTATTTCAATTCTAACAAAACTACCAATCCCAGATAACAAAAGTTTTGCCACCAAAATTTTCCTTTAAATATTCACTAAGCAAAATAAACTCTTTACTTAGACTTTAATCATCATGCCTATAGAATAAGCTCTTTAGAGTAATATACTAATAACCTTAAGAACTAGGAAAATAGTTTAATAAAAGTAACAATCAAACAAGCTCAAATCATTTAATATGCATTGAGTTATTCATAACAATAAGATGAAAACTTATCCATAATCCAACAATCAATATTTATTTAATTAATGAGTAGGAAGAGGATAAAAATGGATTAGAATTCTTAATTCCAACAATCAATATTTATTTAATTAATTCATTAGGCCTCACCAAATTAATTGAACAGAAAATTATCTAACCATTAAATTAGAGTAACTCAAATAATTCCATAAGAAAAAAGAATAACGAACTAGAATAACCTATAACAATAAAGTATCAAAAGTTTGAAATCTCCTAAAACTATAAAAGAGCCTAAGTACACATTATAAGAAAAATGGATTCTTTCTAGAGTGATTATTTGATTGTCACCATCTCTCATATTACTTAGAAAAAAAGGTTATTTATATCCTAAAATAAACCATATATAGTAGTTACAATCAAATCCTAAAGAATTAGGGTTTCCTTAATCTTCCATAATTCATTTATGGGTTTTAAACTCATTTCAAACTAGATATAGTTAGAATTAGGATTTGAATTAATCATGAAAGTTGTAGTTTTCCTCTCTAGCTTTCAAATGCAATGAGACTTGACCAAAACAAAGCTCAAGAGCCCAAATTTTGAGCTAAAACTTGAGACCAACTTAGTCTAGCCTATGATAGATTCTGATATGAACTCTGATTATATGTAAACAGAACCCAACACCAATGTTGGTATAGGATCGTTCTAACAAAGGTTAAGGGATTTGGAGTTCTGACCCAATGATTATAAACAACCAAGAACCAGAATTATAAGATTTAGACGCCACTCCTAACAATAACAACGTTGAAGAAGATAAGTTTGTTGAAACAACACACTCAAGTATGAAAGTTCAGAGTTAGTTCTCAAAGAACCAAAGAAGATAGCTCATACATTCATGAAAAATCATGTTTCCCCCCAGCCACCATTTTTGCCCTTTTTATATGCTAACACCCAAAAACCCTAGCTAATAAGATGGGCTTACATAACAATATAACCCATGAAAATAATCCATTTAAATGCCCAAACATGGGCTCCCAAATCCAACTTCCTTCCCAAGGCCATGGTTCTCAAATTCCTCTATAGATGACACATTTGCAAGCCCTAGTGAAGCCTTTATCATCCTTAACTCATACCTAGCAACTTCTTGATAGTAAATATCGCACAACAAGTTGTTGAGAGGTTCCTTTATTTTCTTTGACCGTGCCCTTGTCATTGGTCCTCTAAGGTTTTGCAAAGCATCAACTCCCTTGTTGATTTAAGCTAGTACAATATGGCTTCCATCATTCCCGCTCCCCTCAAAATGATTTGTCCTCAAATCAGCACCTACATCATCAAAGAGAAAAGGAGAAAGGTCAAAAACATTAAATGTTGCACTCACATTTTACTCACTTGGCAAGTCAAGTTTATATGCATTATTGTTGACGCTTGCCACTACTTGAAAAGGATCATCTCCCCTTGGTTGCAAGTTTGATTTCCTTTGCATAGGAAATCTATCCTTCTACAAATGTACCTAAACCCAATCACCAGGTTCAAAAGTGATATGCCTATGACCTTTGTTGGCTTGTGTTTCATATTGTTTGGTTTTTCTCTCAATGTTAAGCCGAGTTTTCTCATGAAGTTGCCTAACCACTTCAGCCTTCTTTTTCTCATCTAAATTAACCCTATCCTGTATAGGCAATGGTACTAAATCCAAAGGAGATAATGGATAAAAACCATAAATAAGCTCAAAAGGAGAATAACCTATAACACTATGAACAACACGATTATAGGCAAACATTCTTCCCAGGTTCTAGAGTTCTTACCAATAACAGCACACAATAATGTACTAAGAGTTCAATTTACTACCTCAGTCTATCCATCGATTTGTGGATGGCAAGTTGTAGAAAACAACAACCTTCTTCCAAGCTTACCCCACAATGTCTTCCAAAAATGGCTTAAAAATTTTGCATCACGATCTGATACAATACTCCTCAGCACTCCATGTAGGTGAATAATCTCTCTAAAAAATAAATCTGTTATTTTGTTGATAGCTCTACAATCGACACACATCCTCCAAGATCCATCTTTCTTTGGCACAAGCAACACTGGCACTGCACATGGACTCATGCTCTCCCCTACTTGTCCCTTTCTCATCAACTCATCAACTTACCTCTGAAGCTCCTTTGTCTCCTTAGGATTCCTTCTATATGCTGGCTTATTGGGAATAGGAGCTCCAAGAATAAGATCAATGTGATGTTCAATCCCTCTCCTTAGTGGTAAACCATCTGGGATCTCCTTAGTGAATACATCATTATAATCCTGCAACAAAGTTGAAATAGCACTAAGCAAAGATAAATCAAGGTTAGTGTTAGAGAATTAAGAATCCTTGTAAAGGATCAAGATCATTTGTTGCCTAACTTGGAAGGCAACCCTAACATCTACTCCTTTTGCAAACACACTCACTTATTTTCTTTCATCTTCACTCTTGTGAACCTGACCACTCTTGTACTTAGCACTCTCAAATGTGTTCACCTTGTTTTTCTCTCCTTCACTTTCTTTTCTCTTGACTCTCTCTTTCTTTTCGCTCCTCCTCTTTTGCTCACTTTCATAAAGTCTCACTTGGTCCTCATACACCTATTTTGGAGTCAATGGAACGAGTGTAAATGGTTTTCCATCCACGGTGAAAGAATAGTGGTTCTTGTAACCATTATGCAAAACTTTTCTATCAAATTGCCAAGGATAACCTCATAACAAATGCCCGGCCTGCATAGGTATAACATCACAAAACAACTTATCCTTATATCTACCAATGGAAAATGGAACCACAACTTGTTTAGTCACTTTCACCACTCCACTGTCATTCAACCATTGCAAATTATATGGCCTAGGATGTTTGGTTGTAGGCAAGTTCAATTTTTCCACCAACTCTATACTTGCTATATTAGTGTAACTACCTCCATTGATGATCAAGCAACAGAGTCTATCTTAAACCAAACATCGAGTATGGAAAATATCAATCCTAGACCTACTTCTTTAGAGAAGTGACACAATCAAGAAGATGGGCAATAAAGCAAATAGAATGTCAAGGAATTCAATGATATGAGTAGTGCAATTGGACAACAATCAATTATCGAATATAATTGAGTAAATGACCAATTGAGCAATGAAGCCAATTTTTTTCTTTTTAACTAATGGGTATTTCTATAGAAGGAACGATAGCAGAAAGGCAACCCAAGAAATACACGATTTTTTTTTGGTTAACTAATGGGTATTTTTGTAGAAGAAATAAATATCTGAAAGAAAACCCAAGAAATACATGATTTTTTTTTTGGTTAACTGATGGGTATTTCTGCAAAATAAATAACAACAGTGGCCAAACACAAGACACACACGAATTTCTTCCTTTCTTTTGTTTTTTTTTTTGATTATTCAACCAACAATGAAGAATACATGAAATAGATGATAACAAAAGTATAACTAACCTGAGTTAGAGCCAAGGCTCGATGTTTGGTTCAAGATAGACTCTGTTGCACTAATGTAGCGAGTACAGAGTTGGTGGAAAAATTGAACTTGCCTACAACCAAACATCCTAGGTCATATAATTTGCAATGGTTGAATGACAATGGAGTGGTGAAAGTGACTAAACAAGTTATGGTTCCATTTTCCATTGGTAGATATAAGGACGAGTTGTTTTGTGATGTCGTACCTATATAGGTTAGGCATTTGTTATTGGGTCATCCTTGGCAATTTGATAGAAAAGTTTTGCATGATGGTTACAAGAACTGCTATTCTTTCACCATGGATGAAAAACCATTTACACTTGTTCCATTGACTCCAAAATAGGTGTATGAAGACCAAGTGAGACTTTATGAAAGTGAGCAAAAAAGGAAAAGCGAAAAGAAAGAGAGAGTCAAGAGAAAAGAAAGTGAAGAAGAGAAAAACAAGGTAAACATATTTGAGAGTGCTAAGTACAAGAGTTGTTAGGTTCATAAGAGTGAAGATGAAAGAAAACAAGTGAGTGTGTTTGCAAAAGGAGTAGATGTTAGGTTGCCTTCCAAGCTAGGTAACAAATGATCTTGATCCTTTACAAGGATTCTTATTTCTCTAACACTAACCTTGATTCATCTTTGCCTAGTGTTATTTCATCTTTGTTGCAGGATTATAATGATGTATTCCCTACGGAGATCCCAAATGGTTTGCCACCAAGGAGAGGGATTGAACATCACATTGATCTTATTCCAGGAGCTCCCATTCCCAATAAGCTAACGTATAGAAGTAATCCTGAGGAGACAAGGAGCTTCAGAGGTAAGTTAATGGGTTGATAAGGAAGGGACATGTAAGGGAAAGCATGAGTCCATGTGCAGTGCTAGTGTTGCTTGTGCCAAAGAAAGATGGATCTTGGAGGATGTGTGTCGATTGTAGAGCTATCAACAAAATAATAGTTAAGTATCAACATCTTATACCCAGACTTGATGCTATGCTAGATGAATTGCATGGTACTTGTTACTTCTCTAAAATTGACCTTAAGAGTGGGTATCATCAAATTAGGATGAGGGAAGGAGATGAATGGAAAATTTCATTCAAGACCAAGCAGGGTTTGTATGAATGGTTAGTTATGCCCTTTGGTTTGACTAATGCACCTAGTACTTTTATGAGATTAATGAATCATGTTTTGAGACCTTTCTTAGGAAAGTTTATTGTGGCTTATTTTGATGACATATTAGTATAGAGCAAGAATTTAGAAGAGCATGTTGAACATTTGCATTGTGTGCTTGATGTTTTAAGGAAAGAGGAATTGTATGCCAATTTGAAAAAATGTTGTTTTTGCAAGGATCATGTAATTTTCTTAGATTATGTTGTGTTTGCTCATGGCATAAAGGTTGATAAAGAGAAGATTAAGGCAATTCAAGAATGGCTTACACCTAAAAGTGTGAGTGATGTGAGGAGTTTCAATGGTTTGGCTAGCTTTTATAGGAGGTTCATTAAGGATTTTAGTACCATAGCTGCACCATTGATTGAGGTGATTAAAAAGAGTGTGGGTTTCAAGTGGAGTAAGGAACAACAAGATGCCTTTGATTTGCTTAAGTCTAAGTTGTGTAATACACCACTTCTTAGTTTGCTTGATTTTTTTAAGAACTTTGAAATTGAATGTGATGCATCGGGCATTGGGATTGGGGGAGTTCTCATGCAAGAGAAATGATCTATTGCATTCTTTAGTAAGAAGTTGAGTGAGGCAACATTGAATTATCCAACTTATGATAAAGAAATGTATGTACTTGTTAGGACTTTAAAAACATGGCAGCATTACCTTTGGCCTAAGGAGTTTGTAATTCATATTGAACATGTGTCTTTAAAATACTTGAAGGGGTAAGGTAAGTTGAATAGGAGACATGCAAAATGGGTTAAGTTTATTGAAACCTTTCCTTATGTAATTCAATACAAATCAGATAAGGAAAATGTTGTTGCTAATGCATTGTCATGTAGGTACACATTGATTAGCACTTTGAGCGTTAAGTTGCTGGGGTTTGAGCATATTATTGATTTGTATGCCAATGATACTGACTTTAGTAACGTATATGCTACATGTGAGAAAGCTACCTTTGGTAAGTTCAATAGATATGAGGGGTATTTGTTTAGAGTAAATAAGCTTTGTATTCCTTAAGGGTCTATGAGAGCATTACTTGTGAGAGAAGCTCATAAGGGTGGTTTAATGGGACACTTTGGCATTCAAAAGACTTTTGATGTTTTAAATGAACATTTCTTTTGGCCACATATGAAAAGGGATGTTGAAAGAGTCTGTGCCAAGTGTATTACTTGTAGACATCTAGGGTTTTGCCCCATGGTAAGTATATGCCCTTAGAAATTCCTTGTGAACCTTGGACCAACATTTCTATGGATTTTATACTTGGGTTACCTAGGTCCAAGAAGGGCCGAGATTGTATTTTTGTTGTTGTTGACAGGTTTTCAAAGATGGCGCATTTCATTGCTTGCACCAAAATGGATGATGCCACACACATTGTAGACTTATTTTTTAGAGAGATTTGTTCACCTACATGGAATGCCAAAGAGTATTGTATCAGATTGTGATGCAAAATTTTTGAGGCATTTTTGGAAGACATTATGCGGTAAGCTTGGAACAAGGTTGTTGTTTTTGACAACTTGCCATCCATAAACCGATGGACAAACTGAGGTAGTAAATCAAACTCTTGATACATTGTTGCATGCTATTATTGGTAAGAACTCTAGAACCTGGGAAAAATGTATGTCTTTTGTGGAGTTTGCCTATAATTGTGTTATTCATAGTGCTACAAGTTATTCTCCTTTCGAGCTTGTTTATGGTTTTAATCCGTTATCTCCTTTGGATTTAGTACCATTGTCTATATAGGACAGGGTTAATTTAGATGGGAAAAAGAAGGCTAAAGTGGTTAGGCAACTTCATGAGAAAGCTAGGCTTAACATTGAGAGAAAAACCAAACAATATGAAACACAAGCCAACAAAGGTCATAGGCATATCACTTTTGAACCTGGTGATTGGGTTTGGGTACATTTGCAAAAGGATAAATTTCCTATGCAAAGGACATCAAAGTTGCAACCAAGGGGAGATGGTCTTTTTCAAGTGGTGGCATGAGTCAATGATAATGCATATAAACTTGATTTGCTAAGTGAGTATAATGTGAGTGCAACATTTAATGTTTCTGACCTTTCTCCCTTTCTCTTTGATGATATAGGTGCTAATTTAAGGACAAATCATTTTAAGGAGAGTGGGAATGATGGAAGCCATATTGTACCAGCTCAAATCAACAAGGGAGTTGATGCTTTGCAAAATCTTGGAGGACCAATGACAAGGGCAAGGTTAAAAAAAATAAAGGAAGCTCTCAACAACTTATTGTGTGAAATTTACTATTAGGAAGTTACTAGATACAAGTTAAGGATGATGGAGGCTTCACCAAGGCTTGCAAATGTGTCATCTATGGAGAAATTTGAGAACCATGGCCTTGGGAAGGAAGTTGGATTTGGGAGCCCATGTTTAGGCATTTAAATGGATTATTTTCATGGGTTATATTGTTATGTAGTGGGTTGAACGAATTTTCTTAATAAGCCCATCTTATTAGCTAGGGTTTTTGAGGGTTAGCATATAAAAAGGGCAGAAAGGGTGGTTGGAGGCACAACTTGATTTTTCATGAATGTATGAGCTATTTTCTTTAATTCTTTGAGAATTAATTCTGAACTTTCATACTTAAGTGTGTTGGTTCAATAAACTTATCTTCTTCAATGTTATTGTTGTTAAGAGTGGCGTCTGAATCTTATAGTTCTGTTTCTTGGTTGTTTATAATCATTAGGTCAAAACTCCAAATCCCTTAACTTTTGTTAGAACAATCCTATACCAACATTGGTGTTGGGTTCCGTTTACATATAATCAGAGTTGGTATCATTTGGTATTAGAGCCAAACCTCAGTGGGTTGAGTGGGCACTTGCACAAAGGTTCCCTGCCACCGTGCCGATCACCAACTGAGGTAGCACGTGGACGTGTAATTTAAAGGGGTCGGGCATGATGTGTCCCACATCGGTTCCTAAGGGGGTCTTTGGGCTATTTATAAGGGTTGGGTCAAACCTCCACTCTTGAGCTAGCTTTCGTGGTGGAGTTAGGGTTTAATCCCTTATTAGGTGGTATCAGAAACATACCTCAGTGGGTCGAGTGGGCACATGTACAAAGGTTCCCTACCACTGTGCCAATCGCCAACTGAAGTAGCACGTGGACGTACAGTTTAAAGGGGTCGGGCATGATGTGTCCCACATCGGTTCTTGAGGGTGTCTTTGGGCTGTTTATAAGGGTTGGGTCAAACCTCCACTCTTAAGCTAGCTTTCATGGTGGAGTTAGGGTTCAATCCCTTATCAGATTCTAAAGTGACTTCTCCATATTTTTGAACCATTAAACAACCAATTTGGGTTTGGGTCTATTCATAACAATTGCAAGCTTGAATGTGTGCTTCAATTTAGGCTTTTCAATCACATGATTTAGACATCTAAATCTCAAGTTATGCCCATTTAATAATGTCATGCTCAAACAAGCATCCTACTTCAATTAGGATGAGGCTTCAGTTTTCTACCTTATCTTCCAAGTAACATCTCAAGGCCCAATCAAACTTGGATTGGGACTCTTAACCTTTATAAGGAAAATTTGAGATGTCTACCATAATTTTACTACAGACTACTTTTCTAATCTAAACCTCTAAGTTAGTGGAAAACCTAAGGCAAGCAACAAAGGTCAGAATGGAAAAATGCTAAAATTTTTCCCACTAAAAGCATATATTCTTAAAATTTTCTTAAAACATACTATAGTCATAAAGGAAAAAAATCTAATCATCTTAAATAAGTATACAACTCATTAAAAACAATTAATTGTGAAAGTGAATAAAAACATAATAAAATTTTTGCTCATTAAATTCCCCCACACTTAAATTTCGCACATCTTCAAGTAAAATAAAGTCAACTCAAAAGAATAATAAACTATACCCTAGTTATACCTTAGAAAATCATTGCAATGCACAAGCTCATTATGTTCAATTTTCAACTAACATACACACCTAACTTTAAAATGCAACAATGTTAAATAAAATAACAAGCATACTTATATCTCTTCCTCTCTATCCATAATTGCCTTTAATAGTTAATGCAAGTTTTGGAATTCACACAACCAGGTCATGTATAGTTCACCTATCAACCATTCCTCTATACTACTACAAGCCCTTACAAAAGTAGAAAAGTAAAACATAAAATAGACATTCTTCCTTAACACGTACCTAGAAATTAGGAAACATACATCAAGGTGCTTTACATACTCATGTTAAAGTCACCATTTAATGGGAGTGTCAACACTTTTTGTGAAATACCCTTAGTTACTAGGCAACTTTAATAGTAGAGTAGAATTAGACTGTGCATTTTTTTTTTTTACCACCCTATTTACTTAAACCCAAGTTTAGAACTAGCTTAAGAAGAATAGTTCCAAGACGAACCACACACTTCTCAATGATACTTTGCTAGAAAACTCACATAACTTCTCAAAAAGCACTATTTTAATTGAGAATTAAAAAATCAAATACACTTACTCTTATTTTACAAGGCATTGCTAACATCCTAAACTAGGTGGTATATCATAAAAATAACCTAATTTCATACTTATGTATCATAAAGCTTCTAAAACACAACCAATGTATGATAACTATTTCATGAAAACTTAAAAAAAAAAATCTGCCTAAACCTCTCCCCACACTTAAAATTTATATTCTCCCTAATGTAAAATTGAATGTAATGAAAAGTTATTTGAAACACAAATAAAAAGAAAAGGTGAAGAAATAAAATCTGATTTATTCATGGTTTGCCTCTAAATAGAGCCTTTGTTTAACATCATTATCCGGATGACATGCTTCCTTAGTCAGCATAGATTGGATCTTCCAATTCTATCACTTCAACATTCTACACCTAAAAACCTTGGTAAAAAAGTTTAAGCCTAAAACTATTCACCTTAAACCTTAAACACCTTGTCCTTCTTTAAGTTCCTTATCTCAACTGCACTAGGAACGAAAACATTAATAATAACAAAAGGACAAACCCACTAAGTGCTCAACTTATCTAGAAATAGTTTAAGCCTTGAATGGTTAAGGAGGACTTTCTATCCAACAACAAAGTTCTTCCTTGAAATCTTTTGATCATAAATGGTCTTTGTTTTTCTCTTTAAGACTTCTAGTGCTCTCATATACATCGTTACTTATCTATTCGAACTCTTATTGTTGTAACTTCTTTTATTCATCCACTTCATCTATCTTTATGTTGCATTGTATAATTGCCCAATAATCTTTATGTTCTAACTCCACTAGAAGATGGCATGACATATTATAGACTAACTAATAGGGCAACTTTCCTATAAGCATTTTGTAAGCTATCCTATAGGCCACAATGCATCATCTAGTTGTAAACTCTAATTCTTTCAATTTGGATTAATTGTCTTTTTAAGCATGGATTTGATCTCACCATTAGACACTTTAGCTTGACCACTTGTCTAGGGGTGGTAGGCAATAGCAACTTATGTGTGACTTGATACCTTTGTAATAGTGCCACTATTGTCCTATTGTAGAAATGGGTGCCTCTATCGTTGATCATTGCATTTGGATTCCACAACATTTGCAACAACTTTACAATCATTAGTCTTGGTGGCTTTAGCTTCCATCCATTTTAAAACATAATTGACAACCAAAAAAAATATATACATCAATAGAAGAAACTAGGAATGGTCTTACAAACTCAATGCCCTAGTCATACAAAATTTCAACAATGAAAATAATGATTTGTGGTATTTGATCTCTATATTACCTATCCATTGGCATTTCTCACAAGACTCACAAAATACATAAGCACTTATGAATAAAATTGGCCAATGAAGCCCACAATAAAAAATCTCATAAGCTATCCTCTTAGGTCCAAAATGACCTCTATAAGCATAAGAATGAAAAAAGGTTAGAATAGATAAAATTTATTTTCAGGCATCTTCTTATTACCTGATAGCACAAAATCTCCACAAAGATGAATCATTCCACACATAATATTTCCCATCATTCTTAAACTTATCCTTTTATACTCTAGAATTGTTATCAGGCAATATTAAGTAATTAATAATGTGTGTATACTAAGGTAAGGATGTATCAATAAAAAATAGTTGCTCATTAGGAAAAAAATTCTTGTAATGGTAATAGATCCTCCTTATGCATCAATCTACTCAAATGATCTACCATAGAGTTTTTTTGCTTTTTTTTTTTTTAAATCTTTGATCCCAAAAGTAAACCCCTGCAATAATAAAATTTACCTAATAAGACATGGTTTCATCTATTTCTTTAAAAGGAAATACTTGAGAGTTGTATGATCAAGAAACAAACTATCACTTTAGAGCCAAGTAAATAAGTCCAAATTTTTTTAAAGCAAAAATAATAGATAAAAGTTCTATTTTAGTCATGGAATAATTGGTTTTGGTTACATATAAAGTCCTTGAGGCATAGTAAATGGCATGAGTGGTTTTGTCAACTTTCTATCTTAAAACAACTCCCATAACATAATTGCTTGCATCACACATAATATCAAATGGCAATTCACAATTTGGCGACTGCATTATTAGTGCCAATTTTAAAAGCTCCTTTAGCTTGTCAAATGTAACCTTACACATTACTCATCAAATTGAAATGGCAGATTTTTTACAATAACTTACACAAGGGCAAAGCTATCTTTAAAAATTTTTTGATAAATCTACGTTAGATACCCGCATGACCAAGAAACGATCAAACATCCCACCCATTTACAAGTAAGGTAAAGCAAAAATAATATCTAACTTAGACTTATCCACTTCTAATTTTGTAGCTGAAATAACATGCCATAAAATATGGCATAAAATGAAATTTTCCCCAATATAGAACTAGGTTAGTTTTTAAACATCTCTTCAAGATCAATGTAAGGTTATCTAGACATCTACCAAAAGAATCACCATAAACATTATAGGCATCCACAAATACTTCTATGATGTTATCTATATGATCAGAAAATATACTAACCATACATGTCTAAAATATGGCTGAAGCATTGTAAAGTCCAAATGGCATCCAACAATAAGCAAACATACTAAAAGGACATGTGAAAATCATCTTCTCTTGATCTTCTAATGTAATCACAATCTAGTTGTAACTAGAAATACCACTAAGAATGCAATAATGAGTGACCAGCTAATCTTTCTAACATCTTATCAATGAAAGGAGGAGGGAAATGATCCTTGCAAGTGGTAGAGTTCAACTTCATATAATCAATACACTCTCCACCTCATTTGCACACATGTCGGTGCCAACTCATTATTATCATTTGGAACCATTGTGATAGCTAATTTCTTTGGGATCACTTGAACTAGACTCACCCACTTACTATCTGAGATTGGATATGTGATGCCAATAACAAGGAGCTTCAAAATATCTTTTTTCACAATCTCCATCATTAGGGTGTTCAACCAATGTTAAACTTCCTTAGTTGGTTTGGCTCCTTCTTCTAATAATATTCAGTGCATGTATATGGTAGGACTTATCCATGTAATGTTTGCAAGTGTCCAACCAATTGCCATCTTATGCTCAATCAGCACATGAATTGACTTCTCTTCTTACACGTAATCATAGCTAGTAGTAAGGTATTGTCCTCTCCCAAATACACATACAAATGAGCTGGTAATGGTTTTAATTCTAACCTAGGAGAATATAAAATATAAGGTAAAAGTTTCTGGAAAGAAATAGGTAAGAAAATGCATACCTATTTGGAATTGTCAATAACAAATGCAATTCAACGATGTCATGTTCAACTACTCCCTAGCATAACCTCTCCTTCTTTTTCTAACTCAAGATGTTCAATGATAGCCACCTCTAACTCTTCCTTGTCTGTAAACTTAAAAAATTTTTGTGTTAAAAGATCAATAACATTAGTGGCATAAATTGAATGGACATCACTTTGGTACCTCATAACTTTTTAAATATTGAACTGAATTTTCTCACCATTAAATTCCATTGTCAAGATACCATTATGCATACAAATCCTTATCTGAACTATCTTTAAGAATGACCTCCCAAATAAAATAGGAGCAGGTTTAGGAGAAGCATTGTTATCCATATTGAATTTGTAAAAGTCAATTGGAAACACTAACTTATTCATCTACAAAGCACATCCTCAACTACTCCTTCAAGATAAGCATTAGTATCACCAGCCAATTGTATAATGACACTAGTATTTTTCAAAGGACCTAGATTTAAAGAAGCATACATGAATCATGGCATCACATTCATAGCAGCTCCTAAATTTAATATAGCTTTTTCAAATATGATATTACATGTTTTACATGGGATGGTAATTATTGCACTTAGGGAAAAGCTTCCATTAGGGAATTGTGGATACATTCTCCCCCATTTTGATCTTCTTATCATCTCTCAATCTCTACTTATTAATGCATGACTCCTTAAGGAAGTTTTCATACCTTGGCACTTCTTTGATTACATCTAGTAGTAGTATGTTTACCTCTATCTTGTGCAATATCTCAAGCATTTCTTTCTCCTACACCTCCCTCTAAGATTTTGTGCATTTAGTTAAAATTAAAGGAGTTAGCTTTAATCTAAATGGAAAGGTTAGGACTTACCTAGATGGAGAAATTTTTTCATCCTTCTCAATTTCCCCCTCGTTACAGCTGGTATTTTCTTATGCGCTTCTTCTAGCTCTTTTTCGACTTCTTAATGATATGGCACTTGCAATCTCTTTTGGATTTACTAGGGTTGCAAAACATAATTTTCCTAAACATTGAGCATCTAATCTATCCACTATGATAGCTAGCTAGCTTACTTGATTCTCCAAAATTTGTATGCCTATTTTTGCCTCCTATTGGAATTATTAAGCGTGAGTTATGAAAGTTTTGAACATATCTTCCAATGACATACTTACTGGATGAAACCACTTGTTTAGATTATTGATATGGTTTGTGGGTTTGTTGAAATCTTGTCTTTGATGTGTGTGAGTGTGTGTGTGCATTCTAAATTAGATGCCTATTTCCCCCATATCACAAATTGAGATCATCCCTCCATCCTAGATTGAATGTATTAAAATAGGGATCATACTTCTTTGGCTTTCTTGTGAATCCTCCTATAGCATTTACTTGCTCCTCTTAAAGAATTGGGCTAAAATTTGTTAGATGTTCCAAATTTAAATATATAACATGTGCTTTAGTTGCATGTTTCCCATGACCATCTGTCCAATAATAGAGGCAAGATCTAAAATTATGTTATTGAAGAAAAGATTTATTTACCTTATTCACTTTTGTGATCGAGATATCTTGTCTCATCCTAAATTGTTGGGAGTTTGTGGTCATATTGGATATCAAATTCCTTGCAACATCTGATGTTTTATCTACTAAAGCTCCTTCAATTGTTGTGTCTATCATTTTCTTGTCTATAGGGAGTAAGTCTTCATAAAAATTTTAAATCAATAACTGGTCACCTATCTGATGGTGTGGATAGATTACACACAATTGCTTGAATCTCTCTTAGTACTCATAAAAGGTCTCTCCATTGTACTAGTGAATATCATAAATTTCCTTTCTTATATTCATAGCCCTAAAAGCGAGAAAATACTTTTCCAAAAATTGTCTTTTCATCTCATTCCATGTTATGATTAATCTTGATGATAGATAGTAAAATCAATCCTTAGCAACATCAAACTGAGGAGAATAGAAAAGCTCCTAACTTTATCTACTCTATCACACTCATTGACTTCATGCTCAAACAAACAACATGGAATTCCTTCAAATGCTTATTGTGATACTCACCTACATGATCACAAAAAGTAGGTAACTAATGTATCAATCCCAATTTAAACTCAAAAGTCATATCTAACTCAAGATATTCTATGCACAAAGGTTATTAAAGTTAGGAGTAGCAAGTTCTTTTAAAGTCAAATTTTGCAGCCATGTCTTCAAGCATTGAGTCATTAGATAAGCTACTAAATATGAAATTGATGGCTTTGTTGATGCCAAGTGAGACAACCATAAATAACTTATGATTTTACTAAGTCTCTCTCCTTGACCCATACAAGGTTCTCTCAATTTTTGATCAAAATTTAGTTTACCAAAGTGAGACGATCAAATCATGAACAATAAATAAACATGAAATAAATGTAAGCATGAAAAGATAGCTAAGAAAAGAAAAAATAAATAAAAATTTATGACCAAAAACTCAAAACAAAAAATTTTAAGGCCCTATCAAGCAACATTTTTAGGACTCAAGAGGGTGGAGCTAGTGGCATAGCACTAATTCTGCTCAAAACGTCATTTCCTTTAAAAGAGTATAGATTTGTCACCTAATTTAGTCCAAACTTTCTTAATGAATGGTACGGTCATAATCAAAAACATTAAAACACCAACTATGTATGTATGTATGTATGTATGTATAAACATAATGCATAAATTGACAGAAAACTCTCCATGACAATGACACCAAAATTTTAGTAGTTATTGTTAAGGCATAAAAAATTTAATACTTTTACTCTTAGTTATACAATAGCAAATAGTAAGAGTAAAGTTCAATCCCACGAGGAATGTAATTAATTCACTATTGATTAACTAAAAATGAAGAGATAGTCTCATTATTTGGGAATCAAACCATTCAATATAAAGAAAGTTAATGAAGATTAATGACTCATTTCCTTGATGGAATTTAATGGATATAGAGTACCAAAGGTGTACAAAAGTGCTTGTTTTAATGAATAAAATGCTTTGTGTAGACACAAAAGTTAATTTCACATCATTTTGTGTAAATAAGTCCCTACAATGAAGGAAGGAGACTTGTTAGTTAAAAATGAATAGACAGTCTCCTTATTTAGCAATTGAAACACTTTAAATGTATAAGAAAAGGTAATGTAGACCAATCACACGTTTTTTAATGGAATTTAATGGATTTAAAAAAATCATAGATGTAGAAACAAGCTTGTTGTAATCAATATAATGTTCAATGTTGATGCAAAAGTTAATTATAAGATCAATTTATGTGAATGAGTTCTTGCAACAAAATTAGAAGTCCTGTCATCAAAAAACAAAAAGATAGTCTCATTATTCAATAATTAAACTATCCAATACCTATAAAGAAAGCTAATAAGGATTAATGCCTCATTCACTTGATGAAATTCAATAGATTTAGAGTACTAAAGATGTACAAATATGCCTTTTCTCTTAAATATACTCCTTTGTGCAGACACAAATGTTAATTTCACTTTCATTTAGTGTAAATGAGTCTCTTCAATGAAGGAAGAGCCTTGTTAGATAGAAATGAAGAGACATTATCATTATTCAAGAGTTGAAACACTTAATACATATAGGTAAGGATAATATAAACCAATCACACCTTTTTTTGATGAAATTCAATGAATTAGAGTACCACAAATGTATTTACGAGCTTGTTGGGATAAATATAATGTTTGTTGTTGATATAAAGTTAATTAAAAGATCAATTTGTGTGGATAAGTCCTTTCAATGAAAAGAGATAAAGGAACTTCAAAGGCAAGTTAATGAGCTTATGGCAAAGGGATATGTGAGGAAGAGGATAAGTCCATGTATAGTTTTAGTATTGCTTGTGCTTAAGAAGGATAGGAATTGGAGGATGTGCATTAATTGTTGAGTAGTTAACAAAATCACCATAATGTATCACCATCCCATATCTAGATTGAATGACATGTTAGATAAATTGCATGGTTCATATGTCTTTTCTAAAATTGATTTGAAAAGTGAATACTACCAAATTAGGATTAGAGAGAGAGATAAGTGGAAAAAAACTTTCAAAACTAAGTATGGTTTGTATGAATGGCTTGTCATGCCATTTGGTCTCACTAATGCATCATGCACTTTTATGAGATTGATGAATCATGTTTTACATGCATTCATTGGTAATTTTGTGCTTGTGTATATTGATGATATTTTTCATCTATAGTAAAAACTTAAATGAGCATCTTGATCATTTATGTTCTATTCTAAGTGTTTTATGATTTGAGAAATTTTATGCTAACCTTAAGAATTGTTCTTTCTACACCAATCATATCCTAATTCTTGGCTATGTTATGCATGCTAGGGGTTTTGAGATTGACAAGGAAAGGTTTAGGGCAATTTATGCTAGTTTTTATAGACACTTTGTTAGGGCCTTTAGCACCATTGCTGCACCATTAACTGAGATTGTTAAAAGGAATGTCGGATTTAAGTTGAATAGTGATCAAGACAAGGCTTTTAATTTAATCAAGGAAAAATTTAGTTTTGCACCCTTACTCATTTTACCTAACTTTGCAAAAACTTATTAGATTGTGTGTGATGCTTTAGGTATTGACATCAAAGTTATTTAAATGCAAGAATTTAACCAATTGCCTACTTTAGCGAAAAGCTAAGTGGAGCAGCCCTTAGTTATCCCACTTATGATAAGGAGATGTGTACATTGGTATAGGCCTTGAAGATATGGTAGCACTACCTTTGGCCTAATGAGCTTGTCGTCCATACTAACCAAGAATCCTTAAAGCACTTGAAGGAATGAATGAAGTTGAACAAGAGACATGCAAAATGGGTCAATTTCATTGAAACCTTTCCCTACATCATCAAATATAAACAAGGTAAGGGGAATGTGGTAGTTGATGCATTATTCTTATCTCTATACTTAGTGCAAAATTGTTAGGATTTAAATATATTAAAGATTTATATATGAAAGATCCTAACCTTGCTAATGTGTGTAGGACATGTAAGAAGTGAGCCTTTGGGAAATTTTTTGAAGGTGAGGGTTTCTTATTTAAGGAAAATTGATTACATGTGCCTATGAGTTCCTTAAGGGAGTTGGTTATGAGAGAAGCATATGGGAGATGGACTAAAGCATCATTTCAGAGTTAGAAAAACTCTAGATGTCTTAGTGGCCACACAAGAAACAAATTGTTGGTGGGGTGTGTAAGAAGTGCATAACATGCAAATAGGCCAACTATAGAGTTTTACCCTATGGCTTCTACACTCCTTTACCCATACCTAACCAACCCTAGGTTGATTTATCTATGGACTTTATGCTAAAGTTGCCATGATCAAAATAGGGTCAGGATTCTATATTTGTTGTTATTGACAAGTTTTCAAAGACAATACACTTCATCCCATGTCATAAAATTGTTGATGCAAACAATGTAGTTAAATTGTTCCTTTTGCATGGCATGCCTTAGAGCATTGTTTCAAACCAAGAAACAAAGTTCTTGAGCTATTTTTGGAAGACATTATGGGTAAGCTAGGTACTAAATTGTTGTTCTCAACTACTTGACATCCAACAACCACTATATTCACTCCAACAAGCTTGTTTCTACATCTTTGCTACTCTAAACCCATTGAATTTCATAAAAAAAGGGTATGAGTGGTCTTGATTAGATTTTCTTATATGTATCAAGTGTCTCAAACCCTAAATAATGGCACCATCAGTTTAGTTTCTACTAACAACTCACCTTCCTTTGTTATAATGACTCATTTACACAAAATGATGAAGAAATTAAATTTTGTGTTTGCATAAGACATTGTATTCATTAGAAGCACACATATACACCTTTAGTGCTCTAAATCCATTAAATTATATTAAACAAAGGAGTCATTGATCTTGATTAGCTTTCATTATCGATATTGAATGGTTTAATCCCCAACTAATGTGATCATCTCTTCATCCCTTCATTTTTTTTTTATAAGAAGCACATTTATATTGACTATATTCATTATATCAAACTAGGCTTTCATAAGTTTTTGGGTTTGGGGGCACAAGGTTTCAATATTGGGCATGCTTGAGGCTGAAGATTTAGAAGAGTCATCAGCAGCTTGCTTTCATGGGCTTGGAATGTTTTGGGAACCTAAAGGGTTTGAGCATTGGCTTTCTTAGCTGAACATGTCAACCCATGCTTTTGGTTGGGTTGTTTAAGATTGGGTCTTTTCTTGTTAGGCTTTCTTGGGCATTTGGGCTTGTTTTGAGGTTGAGGTTCTTGTTCCTTGCAAGAATTCTCTTGTAAGAAAATATGGTAAGTAGTTTGAGGAACCTCAAATATGTTCAATTTCAAAATCAAAAACACTTAAAATTGCTTGCCATCATGCAAAAATCTATTTGGATGCAATATTTTGAACATTCTTTTATAAAATAGATTTTTCTGCTTGACAATCAATGCACAATAAGAATTTTTGATTTAGCAAATCATGCTGAAATTTTGAAATGCATAAAACAATTGCCAAAATTTCCTTTTTAAAGGTGGAATACTGCCTTTGACAATCATTCCAATGCTCAGATGTGAAACAAACAAGTTGTTCATGCTAAATCCTCGACTTGTTTCAAAATCCCTCCACATCCTAGTTTAGAACATTAGTCTCAATTATTTTAGGTAGGCTGGGATTGCTTATTTGAAGAGAGGGCAACTCTTTGACCTGATGTTTAATCTCTCTTGTTATGGTTGTGTGCTGAACAAGCCATGGTTGAGAAAAGGCTTGGTTTTGGGGTTGGTCAAACCTTTTTAGAACATCCTTGAGATTATAAGGAGCTTGGATGGACTGAAGTAATGGGTTTGGATTTGAAGTTGATGGCCTTTCAAGGAGCTTTTCTAGAAACTAGGCTTTAGGTTGATCATTTCCAATCGTATCAAGTATCTCAAGGATTTGCTTTTAAGCACATGTTAGGGTGCTTACCACTTTCTCTTCTAACCCTATTTTAAAAGAGGCTTTGAGTTCATTGACTTGGAGACCAGCTTCATCCTCAGAAGATTGTTCAAGAGTACTAGCTTTTAAGGTTTCAACCAAGAATGCCTATAGTTGGACTTGAACAATATCAAACAGTTCAAGGGCTTGGAGTTTTTTTTGTGAAGTTTACAATATCTAGACATATGACTAGCCTTACCACAGTTATAACAAGATGTCTAAGCATTTGTTTGTTTAGGCTTAGTAGGTTTGGGCCTAAAAGTTGATTTGGGCTAAAAAGATTGCTGGTGTTGGTTGGGCTTAGATTTTCATGAGTCCTTTAAATGAAAGAGGAAGCCATATTAGCATGAAATGAAGTATAGGTCATACCCTTCAAGATTGAACCATTCAATCCTTGGAAGAATAGCTAATCAAGATCAATGAGTCCTTTGTTTGATAGACTTGAATGGATAGATTGCCAAAGGTGTATTCATGTGCATACCATAAAGAATCTAATGTTTGGTGTAGACAAAATGATTCATTTCATGATCATTTGTCTTAATGAGTCCTAGCAACCAATGGACAAGACTTGTTAGCAAGAAATGAAGTTGATGTGTCCCACATCGATTCCTAAGGGCATCTTTGGGTTGTTTATAAGGGTTGGGTCAAACCTCCACTCTTAAGCTAGCTTTCATGGTGGAGTTAGGGTTTAATCCCTTATTAGGTGGTATCAGAGCCAAACCTTAGTGGGTTGAGTGGGCGCATGTACAAAGGTTCCCTGCCACCGTGCCAATCACCAACTGAGGCAACACATGGATGTGCAGCTAAAAGGGGTTGGGCATGATGTGTCCCACATTGGTTCCTGAAGGGGTCTTTGGGTTGTTTATAAGGGTTAGGTCAAACCTCCACTCTTGAGCTAGCTTTCGTGGTGGAGTTTGGGTTCAATCCATGGTGCCATCTTTTACAAATGAGTTTATTGCAATGAATATAATATTTTGTGTTGACACAAATGTTAATTTTACCATCATTTACTGTGATACGAACTTCAATTATATGTAAACGGAACCCAACAAAATAGAGTTCGTATCATACTATAAATTTGACCTTTCAATAAAAAGTTAGGTCTTATCGAATAAAATTGAAGAGACAGTCTCATTATTTGGGAATCAAACAAGTCAATACCTATATGGAAAACTAATAAAGAATAAAACACTCATTTCATTTGATGGAATTCAATGCATGCAGAATACCAAAGTTATGCAAGTGTGCTTGTTCCAATGATTGTAATGTCTTGTATAAACATAAATGTGCTTTTAGGTATAAGTGTTTCAATTCCTGAATAATGAGATTGTTTCTTCATTTCAAACTAACAAAGCTCCTTCTTTCATTGCAAGCACTCATTTACACAAAATATGTATAAGAAATGGTATTCTAGACCAATCACACCATTTTTAATAAAATTCAATGGATTTAGTGTACCAAGGATGCATAGACGAGCCTATTGCAATGAATATAATGTATGTTGTTGAGTCCAAAGTTAATTAAAAGATTTTTTTGTGTCAATGAGTCCTTGTAATGATGAAAGGGTCCTTATTAGCTAGAAATGAAGAGATAGTCTCATTGAGGAAATGAAACATTGAATATGTGTTGGAAAGGTAATATAGACGAAAAAAACCTTTCTTTCATGAAATTCAATGGATTTAAAGGACCCAAGAGGTACCAATATGCTTGTTGCAATGAATATAATGTTTTATGCTGACACTAATGTTAAGTTCACTATCATTTTGTGTAAATTTGTCCTTCCAATGAAAAGTGAAGTCTTATCATGAAAAATTGAAGAGGCTATCTCATTGTTTAGAAATTAAACAATTCAATACCTATAAGAAAAGGTGATAAAGATCAATGACTCATTTCACTTAATGGAATTTATTAAGTACAGAGTACCAAAGGTGTGCAAACATGCTTGTTCCAATGAATATAATATTTTAGGTAGACACAAACGTGCTTATATGTATTGAGTGTTTCAATTCCTAAATAATGAAACTGTCTCTTTATTTCTAACTAACAAAGCATCCCTATTCATTGCAAGCACTCATTTACTAAAAGAAATATGTATAAGAAATGGTAATCTAGACCAATCACACCTTTTTTTTTTTTTTGATGAAATTCAATGAATTTAGACACAATATAATGTTTTATGTAGACACAAGAGTTAATTTAACTATCTTTTTGCATACATTTGTTCTTCTAATGAAAAGTGGAGTCTTGTCATGAAAAATTGAAGAGACAGTCTCCTTGTTTAGGAATTAAACAATTCAATACCTATAAGGAAAGATAATAAAGACTGAAGACTCATTTTACTTGATGGAATTCAATGGGTATAAAGTATCAAAGTTGCACAAATGTGCTTGTTCCAATGAATATAATGTTTTGTGTAGACACAAATGTGCTTATACATATCGACTGTTTCCATTCCTGAATAATGAGCTTGTTTCTTCATTTCAAACTAACATGGCTTCTTCATTTGATCAAAGCAATTATTTAAATAAAATATGTATAAGAAATGATTACCTAGACCAATCATACTAGTTTTTGATTAAATTCACCAAAGACATACAAACAAGCTTGGTTCAATAAATATAATGTTTTATGTTAACACAAAGGTTAATTTCATCATCATTTTGTGTAAATTTTTCATTCCAATGATAAGAGAATTCTTGTTATGAAAAATTAAAGAGGCAATCTCATTGTTCAAGAATAAAACCATTCAATACTTGAAAGAAAAGCTAATAAAGATCAATGACTCATTTTACTTGATGGAATTCAACAGGTACAGAGTTCCAAAGGTGTGCAAATGTGCTTGTTGCAACAATTATAAGGTTGTGTGTAGGCACAAACATGCTTAGAAATATTGAGTATTTCAATTCCCAAATAATGAGATTGTCCTTTCATTGTTAAGTAACAAAGCTCCTTCTTCCACTCATTTACACAAAATATGTATAAGAAATTATTATCTAGATCAATCACACCATCTTTTTGATGGAATTCAATGGATTTAGTGTATCAAAGATGTACAAATGAGCTTGTTGCAATGAACATAATGTTTGTTATGTACACAAAAGTTAATTATGAGATTGTTTTGTGTGAATGAGTCCTTCCAACGAAGGAACGAGCATTGTTAGCTAGAAATGAAGTGATTGTCTCATTCAGGAATTGAAACACTAAATACGTATTTGTAAAGGTAATGTAGACAAATCACACTTTTTTTTTTTATGAAATTCAAAGAATTTAGAGTATTAAAGATTTACAAAGGAGCTTATTGCAATGAATATAATGTTTTGAGTAGACAAAATTGTTAATTTCATTATCATATTTAGTAAATTTGTCCTTCCAATGATAAGAGAAGCCTTATTATGAAAAATTGAAGATGCATTCTCATCGCTTAGGAATTAAACCATTCAATACTTGTCAAAAAAGCTAATAAAGATCAATAACTCATTTTATGTGATGGATTTCAATGGGTATGGAGTACCAAAGGTGTTCAAACAGGCATGGTTATAAGGTTTTGGGTAGAACAAACATGCTTATAAGTATTAAATGTTTCAATTCCTAAATAATGAGACTAACTCTTTATTTCTAACTAACAAAGCTCCTCCTTTTGTTGTAAATACTCATTTACACAAAATATGTATAAGAAATGGTACTCTAGACCAATCACACCATTTTTTGATGCAATTCAATGGATTTAGTGTACCAAAAATGTACAAATAGCCTTGTTGCAATGAATATAATGTTTGTTGTTGACACAAAAGTTAATTATGAGATCATTTTGTCTAAACAAGCCCTTACAACAATGGAAGGAGCCTTGTTAGCTAGAAATGAAGAGATTGTCTCATTTAGGAATTGAAACACTAAATACATATTTGAAAAGGTAATCTACACCAATCACACTTTTTTTTTTATGATGAAATTCAATGCATTTAGAGTACCAAAGATGTACAAATGAGCTTATAATAATGAATATAATGTTTTATGTAAACACAAATGTTGATTTCATCATCATCTAGCATAAATTTGTCCTTTAAATAAAATAAGAAATTTTGTTATGAAAAATTGGAGTCTCATTGTTCAAGAATTAAACCATTCAATACCTATAAGGAAAGGTGTACAAACGTGCTTTGCTCCATTGAAAGTAATGCTTTGAGAAGACATAAACATGCTTATACACATTGAGTGCTTCAATTCTTGAATAATGAGAACATCTCTTCATTTCTAACTAACAAAGCTTCTTCTTTCATTGCAAGCACTCATTTACACAAAATATGAAACAAAAATGGTAATCTAGACTAAACCAAGCACACCCATTTTTGATGGTATTCAATGGATATAGACTACCAAAGATTTACAAACAAGCCTTTTGCTATGATTATAATGTTTTGGGTAGGCACAAATGTCAATTTCATCATCATTTTGTGTAAATTTGTCTTTCCAATGATAAGAAAATTCATGTTATGAAAAATTGGCTTAGGAATTAAACCATTCAATGCTTGTAATTGGTAATGACTCATTTTACTTGATGGAATTCAATAGATTTATTGTACCAAAGACGTACAAATGAGCTTGTTACAATAAATATAATGTTTATTGTGGACACAAAAGTTAATTTTGAAATCATTTTGTGTGAACGAGTCCTTGCAATGAAGGAAGGAGCCTTGTTAGCTAGAAATTAAGAGATGGTCTCATTTAGGAATTAAAACAGTTAATAAATATTTTAAAAGGTAATCTAGACCAAATACACCTTTGTTTTTGATGACATTCAATGAATTTAGAGTATGAAAGATGTACAAATGTTAATTTTGCCATCATTTTGTGTAAATTTGTCCTTCCAATGAAAAGAGAAGTCTTGTTATGAAAAATTGAAGAGCCAATCTCATTATTCAGGAATTAAACCACTCAATACTTGTAAGGAAAGCAAGTAAAGAATAATGACTCAATTTACTTGATAGAATTCAAAGGGTAGAGAGTACTAAAGGTATGCAAATGTGCTTGTTTCAATGATTATATTAATTTGTGTAGACACAAACATGCTTCTATGTATCAAGATTTTCAATTATTGAATAATGAGACTGTCCCTTCATTTTTAACTGATAAAGCTCCTGATGGAAGCCATATTGTACCAGCTCAAATCAGTAAGGGAGTTGATGCTTTGCAAAACCTTGGAGGACCAATGATAAGGGCAAGGTCAAAGAAAATAAAGGAAGCTCTCAACAACTTGTTGTGTGACATTTACTATCAAGAAGTTGCCAGGTATGAGTTAAGGATGATGAAGGCTTCACCAAGGCCTTGGGAAGGAAGTTGGATTTGGGAGCCCATGTTTGGGCTTTTAAATGGATTATTTTCATGGGTTATATTGTTATGTAGTGGGTTGAACGAATTTCCTTAATAAGCCCATCTTATTAGCTAGGGTTTTTAGGGGTTAGCATATAAAAAGGGCAGAAAGGGTGGCTGGAGGAAAACCTGATTTTTGATGAATGTATGAGCTATTTTCTCTAGTTCTTTGAGAACTAATTCTAAACTTTCATACTTGAGTGTGTTGGTTCAATAGACTTATCTTCTTCAACATTGTTGTTGTGAGGAGTGGCGTCTTAATCTTATAGTTTGGTTCTTGGTTATTTATAATCATTGGGTTAGAACTCCAAATCCCTTAACCTTTGTTAGAATGATCTTATACCAACATTGGTATTGGGTTCCATTTACATATAATCAAAGTTCGTATCATTTCATATTAGAGCCTTGGCTCTAACTCAGGTTAGTTATACTTTTGTTATCATTTATTTCATATATTCTTCATTGTTGGTTGAATAATTAACAAAAAAAAAAAAATAAAAGAAAAGAAGAAAAAAAAAACAAAATCATGTATTTCTTGGGTTTCTTTTCTGATATTTGTTTCTTCTATAGAAATACCCATTATTTAACCAAAAAAAAAAATTCATGTATTTCTTGGGTTGCCTTTCTGCTATTTGTTCCTTCTATAGAAATACCCACTAGTTAAAAAAAAAAATCAGCTTCATTGCTTAATTGGTCATTTACTCAATTATATTGGATAATTGATTGTTGTCCAATTGCACTACTCATATCATTGAATTCCTTGACATTCTATTTGCTTTATTGCCCATCTTCTTAATTGTGTCACTTCTCTGAAGAGGTAGGTTTAGGATTGATATATTCAAGTTTTGTTTGTTCTAAATTTAGTTTGCTTGGAACTATTGAAAGAGCTCTTAAAGTCTTGCAATTCATTGTATAAAACACGAGAGTTGAGGATTACTATAGTTAAGTGGAGAGCAAACATGCAAGGGAGTGAGTTTTGTGAGGTATATTCTTTATTTACTAACAATCTTGCATATCCAATGTCTAATGCTAAAGAAGGTAGTTTCCCACATGGAGAGGAGGAAGTAGTTGTTCTAGATTTCAAATTGCTTATGAAATCCTTTGAGCAGAAGTTTGATAGGATTGACCAAATGTTTTGGGAAGTTCGAGATAGGATGGATAAAATAGAAGGGGAATCAAGTGTCAATCCTAAGAGGCCAGCTGGGAGGGTCATAAAGGAGCAATTTGAATATGACTTTGGTGAAGATGGTGATGATTATTATGATTTTGGTGAAGATGGTGATGATTATTATGATGATGGTGATAATGCTAATAGAAACTTTAGAGGTGGATTTAGATGAGGACATAGTAATAGGAATGGTAGAGGAGTAAAAGGCAATGGAAATGTTTATGATAGGTACAATGGAGGTTAGGATAACAGAAATAGAGTGGAGGAAGGAATAGACAAAAATCTTAGTAGTATTAAAATGAAAATACCTTCTTTCCAAGGGAAAGCTGACCTTGATGTCTATTTGGATTGGGAACGACGGGTAGAATTAATATATGAGTGCCATAACTTCTCTGAGGAGAAGAAAGTGAAGTTAGCTGTGGTAGAGTTCACTAATTATGCTGTAGTATGGTGGGACCAGCAAGTTACCACTAGGAGAAGAAATTTTGAGAGAATCGTAGAAACTTGGAATGTGTTGAAGACTGTAATGAGAAGGAGATTTGTTCCCAACTCTTATTATAGGGATTTATATAACAAGTTGCAGAGCCTTACGCAAGGTTCCAAAAGTGTGGAAGAGTACCATAAGGAGATGGAAATTGCTATGGTTAGGGCAAATGTAATGGAGGATAGGGAGGTAACCATGGCTAGGTTACTCCAAGGGTTGAATAGAAGCATAGTTGATGTGGTAGAACTACAACACTATGTAGAGCTTGAAGACATGGTACACATTGCCATGAAAGTTGAGAGGCAACTTAAGGGAAGGAGCACTTCTAGAAATAATCAGAACATAGGTTCATCTTTTTGGAAGTCAAACTGAGGGAAGAAGGAAGAAAAGATGACTTCTAAGCTTAAAACCAATTCACATAGACCCAAGACTAGTAGGGGCAGCCTAGAAAGGGGCAAATTTGAAGAAAAACTTGAGGGCACCCAAGGAAAAACTGGAGACATCAAATGCTTTAGATGTCTAGGTAGGGTCATGTCACTTCACAATGTCCTAACAAGAGAACCATGTACCTTAAGGAGAATGGTGACTATGTGTCTAGCAGTGATGCTAGTGATGTAGACCAAATGCTGCCACTAGAGGATGCTAGTGATGCTGATGAAGGGATAAAGTATCCAAAGCATGGTGGAAGGCTTTTAGTAGCAAGGAGAGCCCTTAGTGTGCAGGTTAAGGAGGAGGATGATGTTAAGATGCAGTAGGAAAATATTTTCCATACTCGATGTTTGGTTTAAGATAGACTCTATTGCTTAATCATCAATGGAGGCAGTTGCACTAATGTAGTAAGTACAAAGTTGGTGGAAAAATTGAACTTGCCTACAAACAAACATCCTAGGCCATATAATTTGCAATGGTTGAATGACAGTGGAGTGGTGAACGTGACTAAACAAGTTGTGGTTCCATTTTCCATTGGTAGATATAAGGACGAGTTATTTTGTGATGTTGTACGTATGCAGGTTAGGCATTTGTTATTGGGTCATCCTTGGCAATTTGATAGAAAAGTTTTGCATGATGGTTACAAGAACCACTATTCTTTCACCATGGATGGAAAACCATTTACACTTGTTCCATTGACTCCAAAACAGGTGTATGAAGACCAAGTGAGACTTTATGAAAGTGAGCGAAATAGGAGGAGCGAAAAGAAAGAGAGAGTCGAGAGAAAAGAAAGTGAAGGAGAAAAAAATAAGGTAAACGCATTTGAGAGTGCTAAGTACAAGAGTGGTCAGGTTCATAAGAGTGAAGATGAAAGAAAACAAATGAGTGTGCTTGCAAAAGGAGCAAATGTTAGGGTTGCCTTCCAAGCTAGGCAACAAATGATCTTGATCCTTTACAAGGATTCTTATTTCTCTAACACTAACCTTGATTCATCTTTCCCTAATGCTATTTCATCTTTATTGCAGGATTATAATGATGTATTCCCTAAGGAGATCCCAGATGGTTTGCCACCAAGGAGAGGGATTGAACATCACATTGATCTTATTCCAAGAGCTCCTATTCCCAAAAAGCCAGCATATAGAAGTAATCTTGAGGAGACAAGGAGCTTCAGAGGCAAGTTGATGAGTTAATGAGGAAGGGACATGTAAGGGAGAGCATGAGTCCATGTGTAGTGCTAGTGTTGCTTGTGCCAAAGAAAGATGGATCTTGGAGGATGTGTGTCGATTGTAGAGCTATCAACAAAATAACAGTTAAGTATCAACATCTTATACCTAAGCTTAATGATATGCTAGATGAATTACATGGTGCTTATTACTTCTCTAAAATTGACCTTAAGAATGGGTATCATCAAATTAGAATGAGGGAAGGAGATGAATGGAAAACTGCATTCAAGACCAAGCATGGTTTGTATGAATGGTTAGTTATGCCATTCAGTTTGACTAATGCACCTAGTACTTTTATGAGATTAATAAATAATGTTTTAAGACCTTAGGAAAGTTTGTTGTGGCTTATTTTGATGACATATTAGTATACATCAGGAATTTAGAAGAGCATGTTGAACATTTGCATTGTGTGCTTGATGTTTTGAGGAAAGAGAAATTGTATGCCAATTTGAAGAAATGCGATTTTTGCAAGGATCATGTCATTTTCTTGGGTTATGTTGTATCTACTCATGGCATAGAGGTTGATAAGGAGAAGATTAAGGCAATTCAAGAATGGCCTACACTTAAGAGTGTGAGTGATGTGAGGAGTTTCCATGGTTTGGCTAGCTTTTATAGGAGGTTCATTAAGGATTTTAGTACCATAGCTGCACCATTGATTGAGGTGATTAAAAAGAGTGTGGGTTTCAAGTGGAGTAAGGAACAACAAGATGCCTTTGATTTGCTTAAGTCTAAGTTGTGTAATGCATCACTTCTTGCTTTGCCTGATTTTTAAAAAATCTTTGAAATTAAATGTGATGCATCGGGCATTGGGATTGGGGGAGTTCTCATGCAAGAAAAATGACCTATTGCATTCTTTAGTAAGAAGTTGAGTAGGGCAACATTGAATTATCCAACTTATGATAAAGAAATGTATGCACTTGTTAGGACTTTAGAAACATAGCAGCATTACCTTTGGCCCAAGGAGTTTATAATTCATACTGATCATGAATCTTTAAAATACTTAAAGGGGTAAGGTAAGTTGAATAGGGGACATGCAAAATGGGTTGAGTTTATTGAAACTTTTCCTTATGTAATTCAATACAAATCAGGTAATGAAAATGTTGTTGCTGATGCATTGTCACGTAGGTACACTTTGAGCATTAACTTGCCGAGGTTTGAGTACATTATTGATTTGTATGCTAATGATGCTAACTTTAGTAATGTATATACTGCATGTGAGAAAGCCGCCTTTGGTAAGTTCTATAAACATGACAGGTATTGTTTAGAGTAAATAAGCTTTGTATTCCTCAAGGGTCTATGAGAGCATTACTTGTGAGATAAGCTCATGGGGGTGGTTTAATGGGACACTTTGGCATTCAAAAGACTTTTGATGTTTTAAATGAACATTTCTTTTGGCCACATATGAAAAGGGATGTTGAAAGAGTCTGTGCCAAGTGTATTACTTGTAGACAAGCTAAGTCTAGGGTTTTGCCCCATGGTAAGTATATGCCCTTAGAAATTCCTTGTAAACCTTGGACCAACATTTTTATGGATTTTATTCTTGGGTTACCTAGGTCCAAGAAGGGCCACGATTGTATTCTTGTTGTAGTTGACAGGTTTTCAAAGATGGCGCATTTCATTGCTTGCACCAAAATAGATGATGCCACACACATTGCAAACTTATTTTTTAGAGAGATTGTTCCCTACATGGAGTGCTGAAGAGTATTGTATCAGATCATGATGCAAAATTTTTGAGCCATTTTTGGAAGACATTGTGGGGTGCTGATTTGAGGACAAATCATTTTGAGGAGAGCGAGAATGATGGAAGCCATATTGCACTAGCTTAAATCAATAAGGGAGTTGATGCTTTGCAAAACCTTGGAGGACCAATGACAAGGGCAAGGTCAAAGAAAATAAAGGAAGCTCTTAACAACTTATTGTGTGACATTTACCATCAGAAAGTTGCTAAGTACAAGTTAAGGATGATAGAGGCTTCACCAGGGCTTGCAAATGTGTCTTTTGTGGAGGAATTTGAGAACTATGGCCTTGGGAAGGAAGTTAGATTTGGGAGCCCATGTTTGGGCTTTTAAATGGATTATTTTCATGGGTTATATTGTTATGTAGTGGGTTGAATGAATTTCCTTAATAAACCCATCTTATTAGCTAGGGTTTTTGGGGGTTAGCATATAAAAAGGGCAAAAAAGATGGCTGGAGGAAAACCCAATTTTTGATGAATGTATGAGCTATTTTCTCTGGTTCTTTAAGAACTAATTCTGAACTTTCATACTTGAGTGTGTTGGTTCAATAGACTTATCTTCTTTAAAATTGTTGTTGTTAGGAGTGGCATTTGAATCTTATAGTTCTGGTTCTTGGTTGTTTATAATCATTGGGTCAAAACTCCAAATCCCTTAACCTTTGTTAGAACAATCCTATACCAACATTGGTGTTGAGTTCCATTTACATATAATCGAAGTTTGTATCAGCTCCTTCTTTCATTAGAAGGACTAATTTACACAAAATGTGTATTAAAAAAAGTATTCTACACAAATCACACCAATTTTGTTGAAATTTCATGGATTTAGTGTACCAAATATGTAACAATCTTGTTGTAATAAATATAATGTTTGTTGTTGACACAAAAATCAATGACAAGATCATTTTGTATTAATGAGTCCTTGCAATGAAGGAATAAGTCTTATTTTCTAGAAATGAAGAGATGGTCACATTCAAGAATTGAAAAGCTCGATTCATATTTAAAAGGTAATCTAGACCAATCAAAACCTTTTTTTGAAGAAATTTAATGGATTTAAAGTATAAAAGATGTACAAACAAGCTTATTACAATGAATATAATGTTTTACATAGACACTAATGGTAATTTCACCATCATTCTATGTAAATTTGTCCTTCCAATGAAAGGAGAAGTCTTGTGATAAAAATTGAAGTGATAGTCTCATTGTTCAGGTAGTAAATCGTTCAATACCTATAATGAATTCTAATAAAGGTCAATGATGCATTTTACTTGATTGGATTTAATGGGTACAAAATATCATTGGTGTGCAAACATGCTTGTTCCAATGCAAAAGTTAATTTCAAAATTATTTTGTCAAAATAAATCCTTGCGACAAAAGTAATAGCCTTTTAGTTAGAAATGAAGAGAGAGTTTCATTATTCAGAATATAATGTGATAAAGGACAAGGTAAAAGTGTTATTTTACTCTTCTAAAAATACCTTAAAAGGAAAATGTTTTTCTTTTTTTTAACTTTAATCGAGGACAACCAAAACTTTGGCATCAAAGGCATACAAAATATATTGCAGAAATGGGTATTATTGATATTTTTACTTATATTTAAAATATTTATAAAATTCAATGAAAACCTTTTCCTAATTTCTTCTGGCATAAAAAAACTGCCTATTCCTTAAAAAAGCTTACCAAGAGTATTTAACCAAAAAGGGAAAAAGGGTCAATAATATTTACCCTCCTGCTTAAAATCTTTCTTTAAAAATAGAGGAAAGTGAGGTTATAGATTCGCCTTATAAGGACAAAGCTATGACTAGCGTTGTAATATAGTAAGACAATTGTACTAATTTGTATCTTGATTAGTTTGTCTCAATTAATTAGAATAGAGGAAAAAGTTAAAGAAATATTTCACAAATGGCACTCTATTCCTTAGCCTCTAGTTAAATTAGAAATAAAAAAAGAGTTTTAATTAAACTTCTATCCTCTAAAGATATTAACTATAATATGACTAATAGTACTAAAAAAATAGAACTAGTGGAGAAAATAGTTTAACAGTTTCAAAGCCTTGGTCTAAAAGATAAAGAAGCTATTTTTTTGGAAAAAGAAAATTAGATTAAATCTGACATTAAAGGTGAAAATATCAAAGACTTAGAAGAGTTGGATCAATTCAACAAATGTTCTTATTAGAACAACAGCCATTTGAGAGTAGTTCTCCTCATGTGAAGGAACCTCTTTCTATTAATAAAATAACATGTAATAAGTTTCCTACTATTTTATGCTATCTAAAATCAATACATATGACCTCTTATTGGAAGAACAATTAAAGTATAATTATATTCAATATTATGGTAGTAGTACAATTGAATGGAATCTCAATGGTGTGATTGAACATCATATTCTAATTTTGTTGCATTACATGCTGATGTTTGTAACTGCCCCCAAAACAAAGATTAATTCTAACCATCATTATGCTCAAATCATAATCAGTGGGTTTACTCAATAGCTTAAAGGCTGGTGGGATTTTTATTTATTTAATAAGGTAAAAAAATCAAATTTTTTTTACTACAAAACCAAAAGCAAGAATACTAATCTTTGATTGTGTTAATACACTAATTTATACAATCACCAATCATTTTATTGGTACTACCATTTTGTCAATAGATAAGACTTATGAATAACTCATTAATTTGAGATGTCCTAACTTGTCTAAATTTAAGTGGTATAAAGATGTTTTTTTCTCTAAGGTCTTTACAAGAGAAGATAGTCAAAGAATCTTCTAGAAAGAAAAATCTCTTCAGGTCACCTACCCCATTTGCCAGGAGAGTTAAAACTAGGCTTAAAGCCAATCATTCTACAATAATTGATTATAATCACTACACCTATGGTGAACTAGCCACTGAAGCAATCACTAAAGGAATTAAACTCTATAATGAAATTAAACTACCTAAGTAGTTACAAAATGAGAAATCTCAAAGTAAAAGGGCTTTAGGTAGTGTTCGAATGCAAATGGGTTATCCGTGAATAAGATATCCCAATAAACCAAACAAGAAAGGTTATCAACCTTATGTGAAATGAAGAGCTTCTTATGAGAAGAAAGGAACAGAGCAAAGAAAATGCTTGTAAAGCCAAAACCAAAGAAAACAATTCTTTGCAATAAATGTGGCAAAATAAGGCACTATTCAAATGAGTGCAAAACAAAGCAAAAAATTCAAGAGTTAAATCTCAATGAAGGTCTTAAAATTTCCTTGATGCACATTTTCTTGGTAAAAAGTGATTCTAATGAATCAAATGTAGAAATTGAAGTTCTTGAAGAAGATAATTCTTTTGCGTTTGATTTAAACACTACCTACAAAGGAAAATGTGATCCCCATCAAGCTATATGTAAATATAATGGCTTATTAGTCTCAATGAAAGTAGATAACATCATTTTGGATCTTATTGACAAAATTTTAAATCCCAAAGACAAAACAATAACAACTAGAAAAATATTACTTCTAACAAAAGATCATATGTTTTAGCCAACAAATTGTCGAAACAAAAGAAAGTTATAGTTTAAAAACTATCATACATAGAATAAAAGAAAGCACTTCTAGCATCAAAACTAGAGATGAACCTACAATTATGGAGCTTAAAATTGACATTAAATAATTAAAAATTGAGCTTAGAAAATTAAAAGATAGGATTATTATCCTAGAGACAATATACTAAAGATAAAGAAGAAAGTACTATAGATCTACAAGACACTTCGTTGAAAAAAGATGAATTAGAAAATATATTAATCTTATTGATAGGGTTATGGGACATAATAGGAATGTTATGCCCTTTGGATTAAAAGAACACTCTTGCTAAATTTCAAAAATTTATGAACAAAAAATTTAATGCTTATTTAGAATTTACTCTTATGTATATCGATGATGTATTATTTTTTTTAATACCATTGAACAACATTTTAAGAATTTAAATATTTTCTTAAATATCATGAAATGGGTAGGTCTAGTTGCTTCTCCTAGAAAAATGAAGTTATTTCACACCAAGAATTGCTTCCTTGGTCACTTTATTGAAAATGGTATCATTATGCCCATAACTCAAACAAGTGAGTTGCCTCTAAATTTCTTGATGAAATTAGGGATAATCAATAGTTGCAATGCTTTTGATAGTTTGAATTATCTTTCAAAATTTTATAAAGAGTTAGCTCATGATGATAAACCCTTATTTGAAAGGCTTAAAGGGAATCCTCCTAACTAGATGGATCACCATAATTTTCCTGTTATTACAACAAAAATACAAGAAGTTCAATCAGCAATGAATTCTTTGATATGCGTAAAAATCCCTACTACTTTCTGAAGTGGAAATAAACATATTGTAAAATTACCTTATGAGTTGACTTTTAATGAAGTTAAATTCTTACCAAAGCCAGGCCAATTGCTTTAAGGCCTAGAGATTTAGAAATTTGTAAAACAAAAATTACTAAACTCTCAAAGAAAGGGCTTATTAGAAAAAGTAATAGCCACTAGAGTGGTCTTGCATTTTATGTAGAAAATGCAACTAAATTGGAATAAGAAGTTCCAAGATTGGTAATTAATTACAAATCTTTAAATAAGGTTTTACACTAGATTAGGTACCCAATACCTAATAAAAATTGTCTACTAAACTAGCTTTATGAAGCCAAAATCTTTTCAAAATTTAATATAAAATTTTGTTATTGACAAATCCAAATTGCAAAAGGAAAAACCAAAGAAAGTTTGTTAGGAAGAAATGAAGTGATGGTTTCATTCCTTTAGAATTGAACCACTCAATACCTACTAGAAAGGATAATCATGTTCAATTACTCTTTTGTTTGATGAAAATCAATGGATTAATAATATGAATGTCATAAGGTACCTATTGTAGTGATTAATATAACATTTAGAGCATACACTAATGATAATTTCATAATCAATTTGTGTGAATGAGACCTTAGAACAAAATGAGAAAACTTATTAATAAGAAATGAAGTGGTGATTTCATTCTTTTAGAATTAAACCATTCAATACTTGCAAGAAAGGATGATCACAATCAATGACTCCTTTGTTTGATGGAATTCAATGGATTTAGAGTGTCAAAGTCATGAGGTTGTTACTATTGTGAGTAATACATTGATGTTAATTTTATGATCTATGAATGAGTCCTTGCAACTAAGAGAGAAAGCTTGTTAACAAGAGATGAAGCAATAGTTTCTTCTTGAATTGAACCATTCAATACCTACAAGAAAGGATGAATGACTCCTTTGCTTGAAAGAGTTCAATGGATTCAGAGTGTCATAGTTGTAAGGTCATTATTGTCATGATAAATATTAATGTTTGGCACATACAATAAACCCAAGAGCCTAGTTCACATTAATAGAAATACAAATTCATCCATATTTGGATAACTTTAAAACTTCCTACTTGATTGGGTTTAAACAACTCAGCAATTGTCTATGCAAGTGATAAACAATGCAATCATTTCCGTGACTCCTTATTAAGAGTAGTTGAATCAAGTTTAAGTGAGGGACCTATTTGGTTCTCATGTTTTCCAAACTCTACATTGTCATATTTAAACATGGAGTTGTGATTTCGTAACATTTAGAAGGAGTCTTGTTAGTTAGAAATGAAGAGATGGTCTCGTTATTCAGGAATTGAAACATGTAATACATATAACAAGAAGTAGTCTTGACCAATCACACCTTTTTCAAATGGAATTCAATGGATTTAGAGCACAAAAGATGTACAAATGAGCTTGTTGTAATGAATATAATGTTTATTGTTAACATAAAAGTACATTATGAGATCATTTTGTGTGAATGAGTCCTTGCAATAAGAAGAGAAATTTTGTTATTAAAAAATGAAGTGATGGTCTCATTGTTCACAAATTAAACCATTCAATACCTGTAAGGAAAGCTAATAAATATCAATTACTCATTTGTTGGATGGAATTCAATGGGTTCAGAGTATTAAAGGTGTGCAAACATGCTTGTTCCAATGAATATAATGCCTTATGTAGACATAAAAGTTAATTTCATCATCATTTTGTGTAAACAAGTCCTTGCAATGAAGGAAGGAGCCTTGTTAGCTAGAGATGAAGAGATGGTATTATCATTCAGGAATTAAAACACTTAATATGTTTAAGAAAAATGTAATCTAGACAAATCACACCTTTTTCTTGATGAAATTCAAAGGATTTAGACCACCAAAGATGTACAATCAAGTTTGTTGCAATGAACATCATGCTTGCTATTGACACAAAGTATAACTAAGATTTCATTTTGTGTTAATGTGTCCTTACAATGAAAAGAGAAGTCATGTTATCAAAAAATGAGGAGAGGATCTCATTGTTCAAAAATTAAACCATTCAATATCTATAAAGAAAGCTAATAAAAGATCAATTACTCATTTAATTAATAGAATTCAATGGGTTCAAAGTATCAAAGGTGTGCAAACATGCTTGTTTTAATGAATACAATGTTTTGTGTAGAGAAAAATGTTAATTTCACCATCATTTTGAGTAAATGAGTTGTTGCAATGAATGAAAGAGCCTTGTTAGCAAGAAATGAAGAGATGGTCTCATTGTTTAGGTATTTAAACACTCAATAATTATAAGAAAAGCTAATCAAGATCAATTAGAGCTTTGTTTCAAGGAATTCAATGCATTTAAAGTAATAAAGATAAACAAATGAGCTTGTTGCAAAGAATATAATGTTTACAATTGGCAGAAAAGTTAATTAGGAGGTTATTTTGTGTGAATAAGCCCTTGCAATGAAAGAGAAGTCTTGTTATCAGAAAATAAAGAGACAGTCTCATTGTTTGGCAATTAAGCCATTCAATGTTAATAAGGAAAGCTAATCAAGATCAATGACTCATTTACTTGTCAACATTCAATGGGTTAGAAGTACCAAAGGTGCTTGTTGCAATGAATACAATGTTTTGTGGTGACACAAAAGTTAATTTGACCATTATTATGTGTAAATGAGTCCTTGCAACAAGAAAAGGAGCATTAATAGCTAGAAATGAAGAGAAGGTCTCATTATTTAGGAATTGAAACATTAAATAGCCATAAGAAAAGCTAATCAAGTTCAATCTAACGTTTGATTGAAAGAATTCAATGGGTTTAGGGTACTAAAGTTTTATAGACATGCTTGATGCAATGAATATAATGAATATAGATATGCTTGTTATCACAAAATGAGAGACAATCACATTGATTGGGAGTTAAACCATTCAATAATTAAGATCTATGATTCCTTAGTTTAATGAAATTCAATGGATTCAAAGAACAAAAGGTATACAAAGGTGCTTCATCCAAGGAATACAATGCTCTTACGTAGACATAAAATTTAATTTCTCCATCATTTTCTATAAGTGAGTCCTTGAAACAAAAGAAAGAGCCTTGTTAGCTAGAAATGAAGAGAATGGATCATTTTTCAAGAATTGAGACACTCAATATGTATAAAAAAAAAAAGCTAATGAGTCCTTGTAACAAAGGAAGGACCCTTGTTGGCTAGAAATGAAGAGATGATCCCATTATTTAGGCATTGAAGCACTCAATACATATAAGAAAAGGTAATCTCAACCAATTATACTTGTTTTTGATGGAATTTAATGGATTCAGAATACCAAAGTTGTATAAATAAGCTTGCTACAAAGAATATAATGTTTACTATTGAAATTAAAGTTAACTACAAGATCATTTTGTGTGAATGAGTCCTTGCAACCAATGAGAAGTCATGTTATTAAAAAATAAAGAAATAATCTCATTATTTAAGAATTAACCATTTAATACCTATAAGAAAAACTAATAAATAATGCTAAGCAATTTAAACATAGAATACACAATTTTCAAAAACACAATATGTTGTTCCCACAGCCTTGTATAGGTTGTAATTGTTGTCAATTAGATTTAAGTGTATAAGAAGGTAAAAGCCACATGGAGGGGTAAGAACGTAAAAGCCACATGAAAAGGGCAAGACAGTAAATTCGCCGCAAGTAAGCCCTATTGGAATTTTATGAAAGAGTATATAAAGGCCATCGGAAGACAACAAAAAAGATGGGTCGGGCAATTGAGCGAAATGGACAAAAAACCTAGACAACCAGCCGACCAAAGAAGAAGCCATTGGAAGAGAGAGAAAAATTATACACAGTAGAACAGTGGCCGGTTGGAAAAACAAATACCACCAGCAAGAGAGAGAAACCGGTGAGTAATGGCACACCACCAGCACACTAGTAGTTGGCAACTAAGCAGGTCGGCACACCAATAGTCAGCAACTGAGCAGGTTGGCACACCACCGGCACACTAGCAGTCGGCAGCTGAGCAGATCAGCACACCAGCGGTCGGTAGATGGCAAGACAGATCTGGCTGGGACAGAGGAGATCTGGCGACAGTAGAAGGAGATCTGGCTGGGATAATGACAGATCTGGCTGGGACAGAGAAGATCCAGCGATAGCATGAGAGAGATCCTGCTGGGACAGAGGAGATCTGGCAATGCCGTGAGAGAGATCTGGCTGGGATAGAGGAGATTCGGCGATGGTGTGAGAGAGATCCGACTGGGACAAAGGAGATCCGGTGACGGCATGAGAGAGAGCCAGTTAGGACAATGAGAGATCCGGCACAAGGAGATCTGGTCGACAGTGAGAGATCTGGCAGAACAGGGGTCCGGTCGACGGTAACAGATCCGGCAGAACAAGGGTTGGACAAAGAAAAAAAAAAAAAATGTGAGGCGAGCCATGAGACAAGGAGACGGGTGAGACCGTGAGACGGTGAAAGCAGGAGCTGTGTGAGACAACCTAGAGAAGGAATTCGGCGAAGTATCAGAAAGAACTCACCGTATTTCTAGATTTCTTCAAGAGAGGTTAAAGAGCATTGCGGTGAACTTCTAAGCGGCAGTGGAGCAGCCTTTCAATTCAACAGAGGCAAGACAAGCTAGAAGAAGGGTAGACACAGTAAGTGACACTCTTTGTATTGTACTTGCTTGGTATTTGCAATAGTGAAAGGAGCAGAGAATTAAGACATCCATTGTAACTGGAATTCTCAAGTATAGTGGATGGTCTCAGTAAGGGAGAGTCCCTACCACTGTGGATGTATGTCACATTGACAAAACCACGTAAATCTCGTGTGTCCTTAATTTGCTTTACACTTTGTGTTTTGAATGAGTTGTGAATGCAGCTAAAGTATTAACCAACCCATAACCTAAGGAAGGCCTAAATAAGAACATCTGAATTGTCTATTAGGCAAGGTATTTGAAAGGTGACTTTGGGGACTATTGTGATTAGTAGGTAGCAATAGATCTACCTTAGTCGAGTCTGAGAAAGAGTTCACTTTTAAGAAGAGGTTGAAGTTATTCATTTACCTGCGAATTGCGAATTATGGTGATACTGATTCACCCCCCTCTCAGTATCACAAATTAGTAGATCCTAGGGAGAAGTTGGGAACTTCAATTGGTATCAAAGCACAGGTTCACCAGTTTAAAGTTTAACAACTTGGTGTACTAGCTTGAAGGGATCTAGAAGTTTGACTTGTTCAGCATACTAAGAAATGGAAGTCGATACCAGCACTAGTACCACTTACGGCAAGAAGGTTCCAATCTTCAACGGAACCAACTATCATATGTGGAGAGTAAGAATGCAAGTGGTATTTGCAACCATGGGCATGAATGTGATGAAATGTGTACAGGAGGGTTTTGTGGCTCCGGAAGAAGGTAAAGACCCAACCCCAGAGGAGTTAAGGTAGTTTGAGATAAATGGGAAGGCCTTAAATGTCATCATTTCAGCATTGATAGATGTTGAGTATGCTAAAGTTATGGACTGCAAATCTGCCAAGGAGATATGGGACAGATTGCAGAAAGTCTAAGAAGGTGATGGTAGAATGAAGGAGGCTAAGCTTCAAGTGTTCAAGGAGAGATATGAATCTCTTATAATGCAGAAGAATGAGACAGTTCAAGAGTTCTTCACCAGGGTTATTGACGCTGTAAACAATCTAAGAAGTCATGGGAAGAACAAGAAGGACTCATCGATTGTGAAGAAAATTCTGAGAATTCTGCCTGAGAGGTTTGCCTCAAAGGTGGCAGCCATAGAGGAGAGTAGAGATCTCAATTCTATGTCTTTGCATGATCTTCAGTGCAATCTCATTGCATATGAGATGAGTATAAAGTCAACTAAGAGCTCCTTAACATCAAAGGTATCAAAGGAGGTAGCTTTCAAAGCTATGAAACACTTGAAGATAAAAGAAAAGAAAGAATCATCCAGTGAGGATAATGATGATGATGAGGAAGAAAGTGAAGGTGAAGTATTGGCTTACTTCACAAGGAAATTCGAAAAGGGGTCTAAGAAGGGAAAAGGACAGTTGTCCTTGAGATGTTATCATTGTGGGCAAATTGGACACTTTGCTTCTCAGTGCAAAGTGAAACTTGATGATGAAGATGAGGATAGTGATGATGAGTAAAATTCAAGATGGAAAAGATCATCATTCAAATCAAAGAAGTCCAGTAAGAAGATTGCCAACCCACAGAGGAAGACGAGAGGCTCATTCAAGATGTGAGTCAGACAAAAGAAGCTGATGAGGAGGAAGATGAAGACTGATCAGATGAGTATGTCTTTATGGCATCAGCACAAAGTGGTAGCTCAACCTCTAAAGAGGAAGAGGAAATTGATGAAGAAGAGCCAGATCTTGAAGCTGAGCTGGAAGTAGCTTCAAAGGAGATAATTAGAAGGGGCAGAACCATAAAGAGGTTGGAGGCCCATATAAAACAAGTTGAAGCAAAGTCTAAGGAAGTTGAAAGTCAAAACGATGAAATAAGGGCTGAGCATATTAACTTGAAGAGAAGATTTGAGGAACAGATCAAAATATGTGAAGACCTTACAGTAGAGCTTGGCTCAAAGGCTTCAAAAATTGAAGAAATGGAGAAAGAGTTGCTGAGACTTTAACAACAACTCAAAAGCAGCAAAGAGAACTTGCATAAGCTTGAAATGATAGGAGAAACAAGTTCTAAAAAAGGAGAGAAGAATGTAGAGAAAGTGCAGCAATTTGAGGCTGCATTGGCTAAAGAAAATGAGAATGTGCCACAGAAGTTGAAAGAGAAGGTTGTGACTCATAAGAAGATAGCTAAGAATAATGAAGATCTGAAGAAGCAACCTAGGGTGGCAAACAAGAAGGAAGAAAAGAAAGTCAGCTAGCAGAGGGCTACGGCTGAACAGAAGAAGGAGAAGAAGGTGACTAAAATGAAAGTCACACAAGTAAAGAAGCCAGCTACTTTGCCTACACAACAAGTGATGAACAGAAGAAGACAAGCTGTGATCAGACCCAAGAAGAGGCAGTTTCAAGGTCATTGCCTTTATTGTAGAGTTTGGGGTCATAAGGTGAGTAACTGTTGGTGGAGAAGGCCAGTATATGTCTCTAACTTGAGAAGATACGATGCTACATATAAGGGGAGACAATACAAAATTCAGAAGAGAACACCTGTCGTGAGTTCTTGCACATACTGTAAAAGGCAAGGACACGCTGACAAGGATTGTTGGTGGAAGCCCAAACTAGTGGTTTCAAAGAATAAGTTTGCTATATTGGTAGACTTGGAACAGTGTGAAAGGTGTGGGCAAGATGGCCATAATGCCAAGAGATGCATGACACTTCTCCCTAAGCAAGAGAAGGCACTCAATGGCACAGTGAAAATAAGTAGTGCAGTCAAAGCTGAGAAAAAGGAGAAAGCTATCTTCCAACCAGTTCAAAAGAAGGAATATGAAGCTAAAAGGGAGGTGGCTAATATAGCTGAAATTGCACTCAAAGCTAACTGCAAGGATAAATAGTGGATCCTTGATAGTGGATGCACTTCGCACATGACGGGAGACAAGAGTAAATTATCAAAGCTAAACAAATCAAGAGAAGGTAGAGTCAAGTTTGGCAATGTTGATTCACTCAACATCAATGGTTAGGGGTCAGTAAAGATTGGAAGAGGAAAGTTGAAAGATGTTCCACACGTTGAAGGACTCAGATATAATTTAGCATCTGTCAGTCAGCTATGCAACGAAGACCATAAGGTAATATTCACAAAAACAGGTTGCCAGGTAATGAGTAAAGAAGGCAATACTGTTGCAGCTGGGAAGAGAACAGCTGAAAATTTATATGTGATTGATGAAGACAAGACAAGCAACTGTTTACTCACCAAAGAAGAAGAAAATCAACTCTGGCATAGGAGGCTGGGACACTTATCACAAAAGAACATGAGGAAGCTGACCATTACTCATGCAATCAGAGATATTCCCAACCTCAGGAGAGAGAGAGAGTATGTTTGCTCAGCATGCTCTAAAGGAAAACATGTCAAAGAGCAGTATAAGACCAAAGAGTTCAGTTCTGAAGCAGTGCTTGATATTGTGCATATTGATTTGTGTGGGCCGATGAAAACAAAAGGGTTGAAAGGTGAGAGGTACTTCATCTTGTTTGTTGATAATTATTCCAGAAGGACCTGCATCATGCACCTCAAACACAAGTTAGAAGTTTTGAAATGCTTCAAGAGATACAGAAGATTGGCTGAAAATGAGAGTGGAAAGAAAATCAAAGTATTGAGGTCAGATCAAGGCATTGAATTCACAAATGGAGCTTTTGAAGATTACCTTGAAAAGCATGGAATTCACCATCAGAAGGCAACAACAAGAACACCTCAATAGAACGGGGTGGTAAAGAGGAAGAATAGAGCTATGGTTGAAATGGCAAGAACTCTATTGCTGGAATCCAAGCTTCACACAAGATTTTGGACAGAAGCAACATTTACAGCCATGCACCTACTGAACAGAGTTCTACTAAGGCCCAATACTAATAAGACTTCATATGAGCTATGGAGTAGAAAGAAGACAATAGCCAAGTATCTCAGAGTCTTTGGCAGCCCATGTTTTATGAAGAACAAGGAGCAAAACTTGGGAAAACTTAATGCTAGGTCTGATGAAGGCATCTTTGTGGGATACTCAGTAAAGACAAAAGGTTACAAAGTTTTCCTGCATAAGCTGGGAAAAGTGATCACTTCCAGTGATGTAAGAATAGATGAGAACTGGAAAACAATGCAGAATGAAGAAGCTGAGAACAATGAAGAAGATGACTTCAATAATGAAGAAGATGACTTCAATGTAGATGAAGAATCAGATCAACCTGAAGAAAAGGAACAAGAAGTAAGTTTAGACTTGGAGAAGAATGAGTCTGAAGATGAAGAAAGAGATCCTCTTGCAACTAAGATGGTGCAAGGAAGAAGGACAAAGAAAACATGGACCAGTGCTCATCAAGGATATCAGATCATAGGTGACCCATCAACAGGAGTTACAACAAGAAGAAGAATGGTGGGAGCTACTACTCTACTCTCATAAGTTAAACCTAAATCTATTGAAGAGGCTATTCAAGACCAAGCTTGGGTCAAAGCTATCAATGAGGAGCTGGATCAAATTGAGAAGAATGATACATGGGAGCTGGTTCCAAGACCCACAGATAAGAAGCTGTTTGAAAAGCACAGATTGAGTTTATCTGTGCAAACACCTCCTTAAGCCTGAAGTTTAGGTAAATCATCCATCTTCACTTTGTGAGTTTTTCAAATTTGTAATTGGTTGGCAAAGGAGGAGAGAAGCAACAGTGTAGGAGGAGTTGTTAAGAAAGGGGGAGTGCATATTTAGGGGGAGTTGAAACTGCTGCATAGTGGCTTTTGTCATGAGTGTTGCCAACAATTACAAAGGGAGAGATTGTTGTTCCCACAGCCTTGTATAGGTTGTAATTGTTGTCAATTAGATTGAAGTGTGTAAGAAGGTAAAAGCCACATGGAGGGGTAAGAACGTAAAAGCCACATGAAAAGGGCAAGACAGTAAATTTGCCGCAAGTAAGCCCTATTGGGATTTCATGAAAGAGTATATAAAGGCCATCAGAAGACAACAAAAAAGACGGGTCGGGCAATTGAGCAAAACGGACAGAAAACCTAGACAACCAGCCGACCAAAGAAGAAGCCATTGGAAGAGAGAGAAAAATTATACATGGTAGAACAGTGGCCAGTTGGAAAAACAAACACCACCAGCAAGAGAGAGAAACTGGTGAGTGATGGCACACCACCAGCACACCAGCAGTCAGCAACTGAGCAGGTCGGCATACCACCAGCACACCAGCAGTCGGCAGCTGAGTAGATCGGCACACCAGCAGTCGGCAGATGGTGAGACTGATCCAGCTGGGACAGAGGAGATCCGGTGACAGCAGAAGGAGATCCGGCGACAGCAGAAGGAGATCCGGCTGGGACGGTGACAGATCCGGCTGGGACAGAGAAGATCCGGCAACGGCGTGAGAGAGATCCGGCTGGGACAGAGGAGATCCGATGACGGCGTGAGAGAGAGCCAGTTGGGACGGTGAGAGATCCGGCAGAAGGAGATCCGGTCGACGGTGAGAGATCCGGCAGAACAGGGGTCTGCTCGACGGTGACAGATCCGGCAGAACATGGGCTGGACAAAAAAAAGACGTGAGGCGAGCCGTGAGACAATGAGATGGGTGAGACCGTGAGACAGTGAAAGCAGGAGCTGTGTGAGACAACCTAGAGAAGGAATTTGGTGAAGTATTGGAAAGAACTCAACGTATTTCCAGATTTCTTCAAGAGAGGTTAAAGAGCGTTGCGGTGAACTTCTAAGCGGCAGTGGAGCAGCCTTTCAATTCAACAGAGGCAAGACAAGCTAGAAGAAGGGTAGACACAGTAAGTGACACTCTTTGTATTGTACTTACTTGATATTTGCAATAGTGAAAGGAGTAGAGAATTAAGACATTCATTGTAACTGGAAACAAGCTTTCTCTAAAGAATATAATGCCTTATGCAGACAAAAAAGCTAATTTCACCATAATTTTGTGTAAATGAGTCCTTGTAACAAAGGAAGGAGCCTTGTTGGCTAAAAATGAAGAGACAATGTCATTATTTAGACATTGAAACACTCAATACATGTTAGAAAGGGTAATCTAGACCAATTAGACTTGTTTTTGATGGAATTTACTGGATTCAGAATACCAAAATTGTACAAATGAGCTTGCTACAAAGAATACAATGTTTACTATTGACATTAAAGTTAATTATAAGATCATCTTGTGTGAATGAGTCCTTTCAACCAATGAGAAGTCATGTCATCAAAAAATAAAGAGAGTCTCATTATTTGAGAATTAAACTATTCAATACCTATAAGAAAAGCCAATAAACAATGCTAAACAATTCAAAGATAGGATACACAATTTTCAAATACACAATAATACATAAGACATAAAACTAGATTTAGTAAAAGAAAGCTTAAGAGAAAAAGGACTTACATGAATATAGCTTTCATTGAATGACACTACAAGCTTATAGATTGTTTTGATGTAAGTTAACAAATGAGGAAAGAAAGTTATGCCTTCTCCATGGGATACTCCCATTTGTCTTTAAAGTCTATGCTAACAAACAAATACTTGATAAAAGTTTTCTTTAAAATGCATAAGGTATCTTTATAAAAGTAGATTTTATAAAGTGGCTTTATACAATGGCTTTATGAAAGCATTTTGTCCATTTTGTCCCCTTTACAACTCATACTAATCTTTTAAGTCTTACATAATATCATCTTGATGAGTGAGCTGATTGGAATCTTTTGGTTGACTACTTTTTGGTTGGTCTTTATTGGATTATAAAATATTAGTTGTCATCATAATTAGTTGTTCTCTTGGCACACTCTCAACCAATGCTTTAAGCATTTCAGTTGGAGTCTTGACAGCTAGAGGAGTGGGTCTTACAATGTTGATTCCTAAACTAATAACTCCTTTAGCAGTGTAAACCCCTTAGCTGAAATAGTCACATTTTTCCCACCATCAAATGTTAATCCTTTGAACAAGCAATGGTACATGCCAAGTACTTTCTCCCAGGATATTAACCTATTTGGAAATGATATTATAGTGTCATTTGATGATCTATGCAATGTGATACTAGACAACAAAATTATTCATAAATGGTTTTTACTTAAGTCAAGATTCTTTTCCCAAAATTATTCATAAATGGTTTTTACTCTTAAAGGGAGTGTAACAAGATGTAATCCCCATTTAAGGAACCATATTTTAAACCATTTGGGAAATTTAACCTTATCATGAGGAGATTAATATGAAGAAACCTAACTATATTTCTTTTGTGGGCTTTTGTAGAATAAAGGTCTCTCCTAAGCTTCAATATAGTTAAAATAATTAAAGGTTTTAACCTTCCACCAGTTTTTTAGTTCTTTATAGGCTAGCAATCACTTTGCCATTCATTTGTCTAGAAAGATGATCCTTTTGACTTTAAATTTTGTGCATGCCCAATCTTTGGAAGATCCATAACCATAACTAGTGCCTCATTCAATTGGTTCAATGATCACTGGTCTTGTCTCAAAAAGAATCTGTTGATAACAATAGTAATCCTTTATGATGGTATGAGGATACATGTTATTGTTTAAATAGAATCTTGCAACCTCATAATTGAAACCTGATTTAGCTTTCTTGGGTTCTTGTTCAATTCCTCATGCATGTTGGATCCTTAAACCTCATCTTTTGGGATTTACGTTATGGTGTCATTATTCAAGAACTGACACACTAAATACATTAAGAAAAGGTAATCTAGACTAGCCTTTTTTTTTTCCATGGAATTCAAAGGACATAGAGTGCCAAACATGGATAAATGAGCGTGTTGCAATTAATATAATATTTGATGTAAACACAAAAGTTAATTACAAGATCATTTTGTGGAAATCAGTCCTTACAATGAAAAGATAAGCCTTGTTATCAAAAAATGAAGAGGCAATCTTCCTGTTTAGAAATTAAACTATTTAATACATGAAAAAAAAAGTGAATTAAGATCAATAACTCATTTACCTAATGGAATTAAATAGGTTTAGAGTACCATAAGTGTACGAACATGCTTATGTAAATGAGCCCTTGCAACAAGGAAAGGAGCCTTGTTAGTTAGAAATAAAGAGATAACTTCATTATTCAACAATTGAAACACTCAACATGTATAAGAAAAGGTAATCTAGACAAATCACACCTTTTTTTTTTTCAAATAGAATCCATTGAATTCCATCAAGTGAGTCATTGATCTTAATTAGCTTTCCTTACAGGTATTGAACAATTTCAATCTATGACAATGAGATAGCCTCTTCATTTTTAGATAACAAGGCTTCTATTTTTGTTACAAAGACTCATTCATATAGAATGATCTTCAAATTAACTTTTATGCCAATAGAAAACATTGTATTAATTGAAAAAAGCTCATTTTTATGTCTTTGGTTGTCTAAATCCATAAAATTTCAACAAAAAAAGGTGTGCTTGTTCTATATTAGCTTTTCTTATAGTAATGAGTATTTTAATTCTTGAATAGTGAGACTATCTCTTCATTTTTAGCTAACAAGGCTCCTTCCTTCATTGCAAGGCCTTATCCACACAAAATGATCCCATAATTAACATTTGTGTCAACATTAAATATATATCCATTGTAACAAACTCGTTTGTACATTTTTGGTACTCTAAATCCATTAAATTCCATCAAAAGAGCAGTGATTGGTCTATATTACCATTTCTCATACATATTGAGTGTTTTAATTGTTGAATAATGAGATTGTCTCCTCATTTCTAGCTAACAAAGCTCCTTCCTTTGTTGCGAGGACTCATTTACACAAAATGACAATCAAATTAACTTTTGTGATGAGATCCATGGAAGACTTGATGCAGGGAGGGCTTCTAAGGTTCCATTGAGCATTCAACTAGGGCCAATGACATTTAAGAGACTAAAAGATAAAAGAGGTAATTAGTGGATAGATTGAAGAAATTTTGGTTAAAAAAATAATTCATGCTTGAAAAGTAGCCAAGCATATCTTAATGCTAGCCAAGGCATTTAATTGGAGTACTTAATGGGCTAGGGTTATAATAAAATCAACTCATAAATAGAAGTTTGATATAAAATATGAGTCTACAATAAAATAGGTGGATTTTTACATTTTAGAAGTTAATCATTGTCTTTATTTTTAGGATTTTTGGGGTTTGATTCAGCCTATAAATAGGCTAAATTACATTGTTAAAAAGAGCAAAACATTAGTGAAAATAAAAGTGAGAATTTTCTCTTTTGGTTTTTTCGAGAACTAAAAAACACATCAAGAACTAAATCTTCTTGTGGCATTCAACCTAACATATCGCTGTCAAATCTCTTCTTTGCTAAGTGTGGTGTCCATATCCTTCTTTATACCTTAGATTTGTATTCCTTGAACATTAGGTTTATGTATTGCATGATTGAAATTTGATTTCACTTTCTTGGTTTCTTGTTCAACTCCACATGCATGTTAGGTTCCTCAACCATGTATTTTAGGGTTCACATCATTTTGTGTCTTCACAAAAACATTATATTCATTGCAAGAAGTATGTTTGTACATCTTTGGTACTCCAAACCAATTGAATTCCAACAAGTAAATGAGTCAAAGTTCATGATTAGCTTTCCTTACAAGTGTTGAATGGTTTAATTCTTGAACAATGAGACCACCTCTTCATTTTTTGATAACAAGGCTTCACTTTTTGTTAGAAGGACTCATTCACACAAAATGATCTCATAATTAGCTTGTGTCAATAGCAACCACTATATTCATTGCAACAATCTTGTGTCTACAATCTTAGTGCTTTAAATCGATTGAATTTTAGCATAAACAAAGGTTTAAATTGTCTAGATTACCTTTTATAATACACATTATGTGCTTCAATTTCTAAATAATGAGTCTGTCTCTTCATTTCTAACTAACAAGGCTCCTTCCTTCATTGTAAGGACTCATTTATACAAAATGATAACAAAATCAACTTTTGTATCCACACAAAACATTATATTCATTGCAACAAGTACTTTTGTACACCATTGGTACCCTAAACCCATTCAATTCCATCAAATAAATGAGTCATTAATCTTGATTAGATTTCCTCAAAGGTATTGAATTGTTAAATTCTCAAACAATGAAACTATCTCTTCATTTTTGGATAACAAGGCAATGAGATCCATGGAGAAGCTGATGCAAGGAGGGTTTCTAAGGATCTATTAAGCATTTAAGAAGGGCCAATGACATGTTCAAGAACTAAAAGGATGAAAGAGGTATGTAGTAGGTTAATTGAAGAAATTTGGGCCAAAAATGCTAATTCAAGCTTGAAAGGTGGCAAAACATATCTTAATGTGGCCTAAGGCCTTATTAATTTGATTAGAGTACTTAATGAGCTAAGGTTACAGTAAATCCACACCTAAATAAGACTTTAATATAAAATAGGAGTAGATTTGTTGTTAGCTTATTTAAAAGTTTGTCATTATCTGTAGGGTTAAGGTTGCTAATTTGGCCTATAAATAAGCTTGATTTCATTGTTAAAAAAAAAAAAATTAGTGAAAATAAAAGTGAGAATTTTCTCCTTCAATTTTTTCGAGAACTAACTCTTGTTATGATGTTCAACCCAACTTATTACTCCCAAATCTCTTTTTTCCTTTTTTTTTTTTTTGGGAGTGTGGTGTTCATATTCTTCTTTATACTTTAAGTTTGTGTTCCTTGAACATTGGCCCTATGTCTTGTATGATTAAAACTTGATTTAGCTTTCTTTGATTCTTATTTGATCCCATGTATGTGTTGAGTCTTTAAGAAGCATCTTTTGGGGTTCACATTTGTTGTTATTAGAGCTTGGATCTAAATCAAGTTTGCTTATCTAATTTTGATTTCTTTTTTTTTTTCATATTTATTCTTAGCTACATTCTATAACCTCTTTTTATTTGAATTTGCAAGCCCTAATTTATCTTTTCTTGTCCATAAACCCTAGTTTATCTTTCTTTGTCTTTAAATTAGTGAAAAAAAAGAGAGAAAAATGGACAAAAAAACAAAAAGAAAAGCCAACTTTGAGTGTTTATGGCAATAACTAAACGTTTTGGTCAGTTTAGCCACCATGACCACCTAGTTTCTAGCTCAACTCTTAAACCTGTCATTTAGTTCGTTTTCCTTATTTTATCTTATAACTTTCCTCTTTTTATGTATTCCTTAGCTCAATTTTGCTCCATTTATTTTATTTGGAGAGTTTAGTTCCTTCAAGATTAGTCCTCTCGATATAGCTTGTTTAGTTCTTAAAGAGCTAAAAGGGGAAATTTGAGTGGTAAAAGCCAAGAGTGTGTACACATATTGAGAAAGACCCTTAAAGAGTATAAACATGAGGGTGTGTGACACTATTTTTTAGTGAAACACATGAGGGAGTGTTTTGTGAGGTATCCTATCCATTTTGCATAAAATTAAGGCTATGTCTACCAAAGAAAAAGGTGTAGCTGGGGAGGGAGGAAGTGGTGTCATTCATGATCAAAGGCTATGCAACAATAATTTGAGCACATGAACACCAAATTTGATGATATAAGGGATAGGATGGAGAAGCAAGCCAATACAATAGTGAAATTGTAGAATGTAAGAAGGCTCCAGAGACGAGATTATGGTCATGATCATGACGTAGAAGATGACAAATTTGATGATCCAACAACTTTGTTTAGAATTATCAATGATAGAAATGGTTAAAGAGATTTTATGAGGCAAGACACCCATGACCATGATTTGGGGAGCATTGAAATGAAAATTTCTCTATTCAAAGGAAAAAATAATCTTAAAGCCTACTTAGAATGGGAGAAGATGGTTAAGTTGGTCTTTGACTACCACAACTACTCTGAAAGGAAAAAGGCAAAACTTATTGCTGTAAGCATATCGATTATTCTATTATTTGGTGGGATCAACTTGTTTTGGCTAGGAGAAGGAATCATGAGAGGCCTATTTTGGAGGAGGTTCATCCCTAATCACTGTAATGAGGATTTGTACCAAAGGCTATAAGGGCTCACTCAAGGCACCAAAAGTGTAGAGGACTACCATATGGTGATGGAGATTGCCATGATCCAAGCTAACATAAATGAGGATAATGAAGTAGCCATTGCCCAATTCTTGCAAGGGTGTATAGAGACATCACCAATGTAGTTGAACTACAACATTATGTGGAGTTATAGGACATGGTGCATGTTGTAATGAAAGTTAAGAGGCAACTCAAATAGAAGGGTTCTACATAGTTTAGATAGAATTTGGGTTCCTCTTCATCGTGGAAGCCAAATTGGAGAAAAAGGGATGGTAAGGCTGATTACAAGCCTAAGGCCAAATCTTACAAGAGTAAGGAAGTGAGTCCTAACAAGGAGAATGGTAATTCTAATTCCCAACCTTATAAAAATGGAGATGTTAAATGTTTAAGTATTTGGGAAGGGGACATATTGAATCTCAATGTTTAAATAAGTGTAATGGTGATATTGAGATAGATAATGAGTTTGATGATGATTCTATGCCACCATTGGAGGATGTAAGTAATGGAAATAGTACCTAATTAAGGGAGATGTGTTCAAGGCTAGATGAGCATTAAGCATACAAGCCAAGGAAGATGATGAAGTGCAAAGAAATAATATCTTCCATACATAGTGGCCCATCAATGATAAGGTATGCAACATGATCAGTAATGGGGGTTGTTGTACAAATGTAGCTACTTTGGTTGAAAAGCTTAATTTACCTACCATGAAGCACCCAAGGCTATACATTCTTTAATGGTTGAATGAATGTGGGGAGGTTAAGGTAAATAAGTATGTATTAGTATCATATACTATTGGGAGATATATAGATAAGGTCTTGTGTAATGTTGTACCCATGCATGTTGGGCATATTTTGTTAGGAAGACCATCACAATATGATTGACATGTAATGCATGATGGATTTAAGAATAGATACTCTTTTGTAATAAATGATAAACCTATTACTCTTATACCTTTCATACCTTGCCAAGTATAAGATGATCAATTAAGGAATAAAAAAGAGAGTGAGAGGAAAAAAAAAAAAAAGAAATTGAGGTTAAGATGAGAAAAGAGGAAAAGAATAGAGAGAAAGGAGATAAAAGATTGAGAGAAAAGAAGAAAGAGGGTAAGAGAGAAAAATTGAGAGTTTGCATACAAAAAAGAGTGATGTTAAGAGAGATTATCTTCTTCAACATTGTTGTTGTTAGGAGTGGCATCTGAATCTTATAGTTCTAGTTCTTGGTTGTTTATAATCATTGGGTCAGAACTCCAAATCCCTTAACCTTTGTTAGAATGATCCTATACCAACATTGGTGTTAGGCTCCGTTTACATATAATCAGAGTTCATATCATTTGGTATCAGAGCTCGGGTTCTAACTCAGGTTAGTTATACTTTTGTTATCATCTATTTCTTGTATTCTTCATTGTTGGTTGAATAATCAAAAAAAAAAATCATGTATTTCTTGGGTTGCCTTTCTACTATTCATTCCTTTTATAGAAAGACCCATTAGTTAACCAAAAAAAAAAAAACTCGGCTTCATTGCTCAATTGGTCATTTACTCAATTATATTCGATAATTGATTGTTATCCAATTGCATTGCTCATATCATTGAATTCCTTGACATTCTGTTTGCTTTATTGCCCATCTTCTTGATCATGTCACTTCTCTAAAGAGGTAGGTCTAGGATTGATATATTCAAGTTTTGTTTGTTTTAAATTTAGTTTGCTTGGAACTATTGAAAGAGCTTTTAGAGTCTTGCAATTCATTGCGTGAAACACAAGAGTTGAGGACTATTATAGTTGAGTGGAGAGCAAACACGCAAGGGAGTGAGTTTTGTGAGGTATATTCTTTATTTACTAACAATCTTGCATATACAATGACTAATGCTAAAGAAGGTAATTTCCCACATGAAAAGGAGGAAGTAGTTGTTCCAGATTTCAAATTGCTTATAAAATCCTTAGAGTAGAAGTTTGATAGGATTGACCAAATGTTTTGGGAAGTTTGAGACAGGATGGATAAAATAGAAGGGGAATCGAGTGTCAAACCTAAGAGGCCAGCTGGGAGGGTTATGAAGGAGCAATTTGAACATGATCTTGGTGAAGATGATGATGATTATTATGATGATAGTGATAATGCTAGTAGAAACTTCAAAGGTGGATTTAAAGGAGGACGTGGTAATAGGAATGGTAGAGGAGTTAGAGGCAATGGAAATGTTTATGATAGGTACAATGGAGGTTGGGATAACAGAAATAGAGTGGAGGAAGGAGTAGACAAAAATCTTAGTAGTATTAAAATGAAAATACCTTTTTCCTAAGGAAAAGCTGACCCTGATGTCTATTTGGATTGGGAACGAAGGGTAGAATTAATATATGAGTGTCATAACTTCTCTGAGGAGAAGAAAGTGAAGTTAGCTATGGCAGAGTGCATTGATTATGCTGTAGTATGGTGGGACCAACAAGTTACCACTAGGAGAAGAAATTCTAAGAGAACTGTAGAAGCTCGGAATGAGTTGAAGACTATGATGAGAAGGAGATTTGTTCCCAGCTCTTATTATAGGGATTTGTATAACAAGTTGCAGAGCCTTACGCAAGGTTCCAAGAGTGTGGAAGAGTACCATAAGGAGATGGAAATTGTTATGATTAGGGCAAATGTAATGGAGGATAGGGAGGCAACCATGGCTAGGTTCCTCCAAGGGTTGAATAGAAGCATAGCTGATGTGGTAGAACTGCAACACTATGTAGAGCTTGAAGACATGGTACACATTGCCATGAAAGTTGAGAGGCAACTTAAGGGAAGGAGCACTTCTAGAAATAATCATAACTTAGGTTCATCTTTTTGGAAGTCAAACTGGGGAAAGAAGGAAGAGAAGATGACTTCTAAACTTAAAACCAATTCACACAGACCCAAGACTAGTGGGGGTAGCTTGGAAAGGGGCAAATTTAAAGAAAAACTTAAGGGCACTCAAGGAAAAACTAAAGACATCAAATGCTTTAGATGTCTAGGTAAGGGAAATGTGGCTTCATAATGTCTTAATAAGAGAACCATGTACCTTAAGGAGAATGGTGACTATGTGTCTAGCAGTGATGCTAGTAATGAAGACCAAATGCTGCCACTAGAGGATGTTAGTGATGTTGATGAAGGGATAGAGTATCCAGAGCATGGTAGAAGGCTTTTAATAGCAAGGAGAGCCCTTAGTGTGCAGGTTAAGGAGGAGGATGATGTTGAGATGCAGTGGGAAAATATTTTCCATACTCAATGTTTGGTTCAAGATAGACTTTATTGCTTAATTATCGATGGAGGTAGTTGCACTAATGTAGCAAGTATAAAGTTGGTGGAAAAATTGAACTTTCCTACAACCAAACATCTTAGGCCATATAATTTGCAATGGTTGAATGATAGTGGAGTGTTGAAAGTGACTAAACAAATTGTGGTGCCATTTTCCACTGGTAGATATAAGGATGAGTTGTTTTGTGATGTTGTACCTATGCAGGCCGGGCATTTGTTATTGGGTTGTCCTTGGCAATTTGATAGAAAAGTTTTGCGTGATGGTTATAAGAACCATTATTCTTTCACCATGGATGGAAAACCATTTACACTTGTTCCATTGACTCTAAAACAAGTGTATGAAGACCAAGTGAGACTTTGTGAAACTGAGCAAAAGAGGAGGAGCGAAAAGAAAGAGAGAGTCGAGAGAAAAGAAAGTGAAGGAGAGAAAAACAAGGTAAACGCATTTGAGAGTGCTAAGTACAAGAGTGGTTAGGTTCACAAGAATGGAGATGAAAGAAAACAAGTGAGTGTGTTTGCAAAAGGAGCAGATGTTAGGGTTGCCTTCCAAGCTAGGTAACAAATGATCTTGATCCTTTACAAGGATTCTTATTTCTCTAACACTAACCTTGATTCATCTTTACATAGTGCTATTTCATCTTTGTTGCAGGATTATAATGATGTATTCCCTAAGGAGATCCTAGATGGTTTACCACCAAGGAGAGGCATTGAACATCACATTGATCTTATTCCTAGAGCTCCCATTCCCAATAAGCTAGCATATAGAAGTAATCGTGAGGAGATAAAAGAGCTTCAGAGGCAAGTTGATGAGGAAGTGACATGTAAGGGAGAGCATGAGTCTATGTGTAGTGCCAATGTTGCTTGTGCCAAAGAAAGATGGATCTTAGAGGATGTGTGTTGATTGTAGAGCTATCAACAAAATAACAGTTAAGTATTGACATCCTATACCCAAGCTTGATGATATGCTAGATGAATTACATGGTGCTTGTTACTTCTCTAAAATTGACCTTAAGAGCAGGTATCATCAAATTAGGATGAGGGAAGGAGATGAATGGAAAACTGCATTCAAGACCAAGCATGGTTTGTATGAATGGTTAGTTATGCCCTTCAGTTTGACTAATGCACCTAGTACTTTTATGAGATTAATGAATCATGTTTTGAGACCTTTCTTAGGAAAGTTTGTTGTGGCTAATTTTGATGACATATTAGTATACAGCAGGAATTTAGAAGAGCATGTTGAACATTTGCATTGTGTGTCTGATGTTTTGAGGAAAGAGAAATTGTATGCCAATTTGAAGAAATGTGATTCTTGCAAGGATCATGTCATTTTCTTGGGTTATGTTGTGTATGCTCATGGCATAGAGGTTGATAAAGAGAAGATTAAGGCAATTTAAGAATGGCTTACACCTATGAGTGTGAGTGATGTGAGGAGTTTCCATGGTTTGGCTAGCTTTTATAGGAGGTTCATTAAGGATTTTAGTACCATCACTACACCATTGATTGAGGTGATTAAAAAGAGTGTGGATTTCTAGTGGAGTAAGAAACAACACGATGCCTTTGATTTACTTAAGTCTAAGTTGTGTAATGCACCACTTCTTATTTTACTTGATTTTTCTAAGATCTTTGAAATTGAATGTGATGCATCGAGCATTGGGATTGGGGGAGTTCTCATGCAAGAGAAATGACCTATTGCATTCTTTAATGAGAAGTTGAGTGGGGCAACATTGAATTATCCAACTTATGATAAAGAAATGTATGTACTGGTTAGGACTTTAGAAACATGGCAGCATTACCTTTGGCCCAAGGAGTTTGTAATTCATATTGATCATGAGTCTTTAAACTACTTGAAGGGGCAAGGTAAGTTGAATAGGAGACATGCAAAATGGGTTGAGTTTATTGAAACTTTTCTTTATGTAATTCAATACAAATCAGGTAAGGAAAATGTTGTTGCTAATGCATTGTCACATAGGTACACATTGATTAGCACTTTGAGCATTAAGTTGTTGAGGTTTGAGCACATTATTGATTTGTATACTAATGATGCTAACTTTAGTAATGTATATGCTGCATGTGAGAAAGCTGTCTTTGGTAAGTTCTATAGACATGAGGGGTATTTGTTTAGAGTAAATAAGCTTTGTATTCCTCAAGGGTCTATGAGAGCATTACTTCTAAGAGAAGCTCATGGGGGTGGTTTAATGGGACACTTTGGCATTCAAAAGACTTTTGATGTTTTAAATGAACATTTCTTTTAGCCACATATGAAAAGGGATGTTGAAAGAGTCTGTGTCAAGTGTATTACCTGTAGATAAGCTAAGTCTAGGGTTTTACCCCATGGTAAGTATATGCCCTTAGAAATTCTTTGTGAACCTTGGACCAACATTTCTATGGATTTTATTCTTGGGTTACCTAGGTCTAAGAAGGGCTGAGATTGTATTCTTGTTGTAGTTGACAGGTTTTCAAATATGGCACATTTCATTGCTTGCACCAAAACGGATGATGCCACACACATTGCAGACTTATTGTTTAGAGAGATTATTCGCCTACATAGAGTGCAGAAGAGTACTGTATCAGATTGTGATGCAAAATTTTTAGCCATTTTTGGAAGACATTATGGGGTAAGCTTAGAACAAGGTTATTGATAAGAGATTAAACCCTGACTCCACCATGAAATCTAGCTCAAGAGTGGAGGTTTGACCCAACCCTTATGAACAGCCTAAAGACCCCCTCAGGAACCAATGTGGGACACATCATGCTTAACCCTTTAAACTGCATGTCCACGTGCTGCCTCAGTCGGTGATTGGCACAGTGGCAAGGAACCTTTGTACATGTGCCCAATCATCCACTAAGGTTTGGCTCTGATACCACCTGATAAGGGATTAAACCCTAACTCCACCATGAAAGCTAGCTCAAGAGTGGAGGTTTGACCCAACCCTTGTAAACAGCCTAAAGACCCCCTCAGGAACCAATGTGGGACACATCAGTTGTTGATTTCTACAACTTGCCATCCACAAACCGATGGACAGATTAAGGTAGTAAATCAAACTCTTGGTACATTGTTGTGTGTTGTTATTGGTAAGAACTCTAGAACCTAGGAAGAATGTTCGCCTTTTGTGGAGTTTGCCTATAATTGTGTTGTTCATAGTGCTACAGGTTATTCTCCTTTCAAGCTTATTTATGGTTTTAATTCATTATCGCCTTTGGATTTAGTACCATTGCCTATACAAGACAGGGTTAATTTAGATGGGAAAGAGAAGGCTGAAGCGGTTAGGCTGAAGTTGCTAAGTACAAGTTAAGGATGATGGAGGCTTCACCGAGGCTTGCAAATGTGTTATCTGTGGAGGTATTTGAGAACCATGGCCTTTGGAAGGAAGTTGGGTTTGGGAGCCCACGTTTGGGCATTTAAATGGATTATTTTCATGGGTTATATTGTTATGTAGTGGGTTGAACGAATTTTCTTAATAAGCCCATCTTATTAGCTAGGGTTTTTGGGGGTTAGCATATAAAAAGGGTAGAAAGGGAGGTTGGAGGAAAATGGATTTTTCATGAATGTATGAGCTATTTTCTCTGGTTCTTTAAGAACTAATTCTGAACTTTCATACTTGAGTGTGTTGGTTCAATAGACTTATCTTCTTCAACGTTGTTGTTGTTAGGAGTGGTGTCTAAATCTTATAGTTCTAGTTCTTGGTTATTTATAATCATTGGATTAGAACTCCAAATCCCTTAACCTTTGTTAGAACAATCCTATACCAACATTGGTGTTGGGTTCTGTTTACATATAATCAGAGTTCGTATCAAGATGTGTGCATTAGTATAGGCCTTGGAGATATGGTAGCACTACTTTTGGTCTAATGAGTATGTCATCCATACTAACCACAAATCCTTAAAGAACTTGAAGGAATGAAAGAAGTTGAACAAGAGACATGCCAAATGGGTCAAATTCATTGAAACCTTTCCCTACATCATCAAATATAAATAAGGTAAGGGGAATGTGGTAGTTGATGCAATATCTAACTAGTATGCCCTTATTTCTATACTTAGTGCAAAATTGTTAAGATTTGAATATATTAAAGATTGATATGTGAAACATCCTAACTTTGCTAATGTGTACAGGACATGTAAGAAGTCAGCCTTTGGGAAATTTTATGGGCATGAGGGTTTCTTATTGAGGGAAAATTGATTATGTGTGCCTATGAGTTCCTTGAGGGACTTGGTTGTGAGAAAAGCACATGGGAGATGGTCTAATGGGTCATTTCAAAGTTAGAAAAGCTCTAGATGTTTTAATTGAACATTTCTTTTATCCACACATGAAACAAGTTGTTGATAGGGTGTGTAAGAAGTGCATAGCATGCAAATAGGCCAAATCTAGAGTTTACTCTATGGCTTTTACACTCCTTTATCCATACCTATCCAACCCTGGGTTGATTTATCAATGAACTTTGTGCTAAAGCTTCCACAATTAAAATAGGGTAGTGATTATATATTTTTTGTTATTGACAAGTTTCAAAAGATTGCACACTTTATCTCATGCCATAAAATTGACGATGCAAACAATGTAGTTAAATTGTTCTTTAAGGAGGTACATTTGCATGGCATGCCTTAAAGCATTGTTTCCAACCAAGAAACAAAGTTTTTGAGTTACTTTTGGAAGATGTTATGGGTAAGTTAGGAACTAAATTGTTGTTCTCAATTGCTTGCCATTCAACAACAACTATATTCACTCCAACAAGCTTGTTTCCACATCTTAAGTACTCTAAACCCATTGAATTTCGTTAAAAAAGGGTATGAGTGGTCTTGATTAACTTTTCTTATATGTATGAAGTGTCTTAAACCCTAAATAATGGCACCCCTTTAGTTATAACTAATAACTCTCCTTCCTTTGTTATAATGACTCATTTACACAAAATGATGAAGGAATTAAATTTTATGTTTGCATAAAACATTGTATTCATTAAAAGAAGCACATTTGTACACCTATAGTTTTCTAAATCCATTGGATTCTATTCAACAAAGGAGTCATTGATCTTAATTTATTATCGTTATTGATATTGGATGGTTTAATTCCCAGATAATGTGATCATCTCTTCATCTCTTCATTTTCTTTTATAACAAGCAGGTTTATATTCATTCTATTCATTGTATCAAACCAGGATTTCATAAGTTTTTGGGGTTTTGGGCTTAAGGCTTCAATATTGGGCATACATGAGGCTAAAGGCTCAAAAGAGTCATTAGTGGCTTGTTTTTGTGAGCTTGGAATGTTTTGGGAACTTGAAGGGTTTGAGCTTTAGCTTTCTGGGCTAAACATGTCAACCCATGCTGTTGGGCTTTCTTTGCTTGGACTTTGTTTTTGGATTTCTTAGGCATTTTGGGCTTGTTTTGAGGTTTAGGTTCCTGTTCACAAAAGAATTCTCTTGTAAAAAAATCTGGTAAGCAGTTTAAAGAACCTCAAATATGTTCAATTTCAAATTAAAAAACAAGTAAAATTTCTTGCCATCATGCAAAAATCTATTTGGATGCAATATTTTGAAAATCTTCTTGTAAAATAGATTTTGCTGCTTGATATTCAATGCACAATAAGAATTTTTGATTTAGCAAATCATACTAAAATTTTGAAATGCATAAAACAATTTTCAAATTTTCCTTTTTAAGTGTGGGATACCACTTTTGACAATCATTCCAATACTTGCATGTGAAACGAATAAGTTGTTCATGCTAATCCTTGACTTGTTTCAAAATCCCTCTTTATCCTAGTTTAGATGCATTAGTCTCAACTATTTCGGGTAGGTTGGGATTGCTTATGTGAAGATAGAGTAACTCTTTAACTTGATGTTTAAAAACTCTCACTATGGTTGTGTGCTGATCAATCCATGGTTGAGATAAGGCTTAGCTTAGGGTTGGTCAAACCCTTTTAGAACATCCCTAATATTAGAAGGAGCTTGGATGAACTAAAGTAATAGGGTTGGATTTGAAGTTGATGGGTTTTCAAGGAGCTTTTGTAGAAATTGGGCTTTAGCTTGATCATTTCCTAACATATCAAGTTTCTCGAGTATTTGCACTTAAGCATGCATTTGGACGCTTACCTCTTTCTCTTCTGACCCTTTTTTAAAAGAGGCTTCATGTTTATCAACTTGGAGACTAGTTTCATCCTCAAAAGATAGTTCAAGAGTACTAGCTTCTAAGGTTTCAACCAACAATGCTTGTAGTTGGGCTTAAACAATATCAAGTAGTTCAAAGCTTGGAGTTTTTTTTGTGAAGTTTACATTATCTAACATATGACCAAGCTTACCACAATTATAATAGACATATATGGATATTTGGGCTTTTGTTTGTTTAGGCTTATTGGGTTTGGGATTAGAAGATTGTTAGTGTTGGTTAGGCTTAGATTTTGAGTAAAGAGGATTTTTTGATTTGGTATTGGGCCTATGCTTTCTTTTGGTCTTTTCTTTGTGATAGAGGTTACCATTACATAGGGCACAAAAAGATCCTAACTCCTTCTGAGTTTGCTTTTGTTCCCTCTTGATCTATTTTTAAAGCTTTAGATCTACATGGATCTGCAGTCCTTCTTTCTAAACAAAGCTTATCAATTCGCCATAGGCCAACTGATTATAAAAAATTTGACCATTATACTAAACTTGTAGTTTAGATCTTACCTTATTGCTTAGTAGCCTTAGTAATCCTACCAAAAGCTTTTCTTTTCGAAAAACTTGATTCACATCATCTTACTACATGATATGCATTAGAAACATATTTTTGTACCAATAAAAATTGTGCAAATATTTGCATTTAAGATTGGATAAGAGTTCGACATTCTTATCCTTTAGGTGAGATGGATCACCAATAAAGCACACTATTATGGCAAAGATAAGATTTGCCATAGCATTGGGGATTGTTTGTTGGTTATTATCAAGGAGAGGTTCACCATAAACATTTCTCTTGATAGATTTGGAAATGCTGTTGTGGTCAGTTGGAGTGAGCATATGATCCAACTAGCCTTTAAGTTACCTTGAGAATCCTACAACAAGGATCTCAGCAAAGCTGTGGCTAGAGGTATGACTATGGGTCCTTTTTTTTGTTGCAAGGATCTCGGCAAAGACCCCTTGATGGAAGCCATATTGTACCAGCTTAAATCAATAAGGGAGTTAATGCTTTGCAAAGCCTTAGAGGACTAACGACAAGGGCAAGGTCAAAGAAAATAAATGAAGCTCTCAACAACTTGTTGTGTAACATTTACTATCAAGAAGTTGCTAGGTACAAGTTAAGGATGATGGAGGCTTCACTAGGGCTTGCAAATGTGTCATCTGTGGAGGAATTTGAGAACCATGGCCTTGGGAAGGAAGTTGGATTTGGGAGCCCATGTTTGGGCATTTAAATGGATTATTTTCATGGGTTATATTGTTATGTAGTGGGTTGAACGAATTTCCTTAATAAGCCCATCTTATTAGCTAGGGTTTTTGGGGGTTAGCATATAAAAGGGGTAGAAAGGGTGGCTGGAGGCGGCACCAATGAATTTCCTTAATAAGCTCATCTTATTAGCTAGGATTTTTGGGGGTTAGCATATAGAAGGGGTAGAAAGGGTGGCTGGAGGCAGAACCCATTTTCATGAATGTATGAGTTATTTTCTCTGGTTCTTTGAGAACTAATTCTAAACTTTCATACTTGAGTGTGTTAGTTCAATAAACTTATCTTCTTCAATGTTGTTGTTGTTAGAAATGGCATCTGAATCTTATAATTTTGGTTATTGGTTATTTATAATCATTGGGTTAGAACTCCAAATCCCTTAACCTTTGTTAGAACGATCCTATACCAACATTGGTGTTGGGTTCCATTTACATATAATCAAAGTTTGCATCATTTGGTATCAAAGCCTTGGCTTTAACTTAGGTTAGTTATACCTTTGTTATCATTTATTTCATGTATTCTTCATTGTTAGTTGAATAATCAAAAACAAAAAAAACAAAAGAAAAGAAGAAAAGAACAAAAAAAAAAACAAAATCATATATTTCTTGGGTTTCCTTTCTAATATTTATTTCTTCTACAGAAATACCCATTAGTTAACAAAAAAAAAAAATCGTGTATATCTTGGGTTGCCTTCTGCTATTCATTCCTTTTATAGAAATATCCATTAGTTAACCAAAAAAAAAAAAAACCAACTTCATTGCTCAATTGGTCATTTACTCAATTATATTTGATAATTGATTGTTGTCTGATTACATTGCTCATATCATAGAATTCCTTGACATTCTATTTGCTTTATTGCCCATCTTCTTGATCTTGTCACTTTTCTGAAGAGGTAGGTCTAGGATTGATATATTCAAGTTTTGTTTGTTTTGAATTTACTTTGCTTGGGACTACTATAGTTGAGTGGAGAGCAAACATGCAAAGGAGTGAGTTTTGTGAGATATATTCTTTATTTACTAACAATCTTGCATATCCAATGTCTAATGCTAAAGAAGGCAGTTTCCCACATAGAGAGGAGGAAATAGTTGTTCCAGATTTCAAATTGCTTATGAAATCCTTAGAATAGAAGTTTGATAGGATTGACCAAATGTTTTGGGAAGTTTGAGACAAGATGGATAAAATAGAAGGGGAATCAAGTGTCAATCCTAAGAGGCCAGCTAAGAGGGTCATGAAGGAGCAATTTGAACATGACTTTGGTGAAGATGGTGATGATTATTATGATGATGGTGTTAATGCTAGTAGAAATTTTAGAGGTGGATTTAGAGGAGGACATGGTAATAGGAATGGTAAAAGAGTAAGAGGCAATGGAAATATTTATGATAGGTATAATGGAGGTTGGGATAATAGAAATAGAGTGGAGGAAGGAGTAGACAAGAATCTTAATAGTATTAAAATGAAAATACCTTCTTTTCAAGGGAAAGCTGACCCTGATGTCTATTTGGATTGGGAACAAAGGGTAAAATTAATATATGAGTGCCACAACTTCTCTGAGGAGAAGAAAGTGAAGTGAGCTGTGACAAAGTTCATTGATTATGCTGTAGTATGATGGGACCAGCAAGAACCAACACACGTTCTAACCCAATGATTATAAACAACCAAGAACTAGAACTATAAGATTCAGATGCCACTCATAACAACAACAACATTGAAGAAGATAAGTTTATTGAACCAACACACTCAAGTATGAAAGTTCAGAATTAGTTCTCAAAGAACTAAAGAAAATAGCTCATACATTCATGAAAATGGGTTCTGCCTCTAGCCACCCTTTCTGCCCTTTTTATATGCTAACCCCAAAAAACCCTAGCTAATAAGACGGCCTTATTAAGGAAATTTGTTTAACCCACTACATAACAATATAACCCATGAAAACAATCCATTTAAATGCCCAAACATGGGCTCCTAAATCCAACTTTCTTCCCAAGGCCATGGTTCTCAAATTCCTCCACAGATGACACATTTGCAAGCCTTGGTGAAGTCTCCATCATCCTTAACTCGTACCTAGCAACTTCCTAGTAGTAAATGTCGTACAACAAGTTGTTAAGAGCTTCCTTTATTTTCTTTGACCTTGCCCCTGTCATTGGTCCTTCAAGGTTTTGCAAAGCATCAACTCCCTTGTTGATTTGAGCTAGTACAATATGGCTTCCATCATTCCCGCTATCCTCAAAATGATTTGTCCTCAAATCAGCACCTACATCATTAAAGAGAAAAGGAGAAAGGTCAGAAACATTAAATGTTGCACTCACATTATACTCACCTGGCAAGTCAAGTTTATATGCATTATCATTAACTCTTGCCACCACTTAAAAAAGACATCTCCCCTTGGTTACAACTTTGATTTCCTTTGCATAGGAAATCTATCCTTCCACAAATGTACCTAAACCCAATCACTAGGTTCAAAAGTGATATGCCTACGACCTTTGTTGGCTTGTGTTTTATATTGTTTGGTTTGTCTCTCAATGTTAAGCCTAGCTTTCTCACGAAGTTGCCTAACCACTTCAGCCTTCTTTTTCCCATCTAAATTAACCCTGTCCCATATAGGCAATGGTAATAAATCCAAAGGAGATAATGGATTAAAACCATAAATAAGCTCGAAAGGAGAATAACCTATAGCACTATGAACAACACGATTATAGGCAAACTCCACATCGGGGTCAGGCATGATGTGTCCCACATCCGTTCCTGAGGGGGTCTTTGGGCTGTTTCTAAGGGTTGGGTCAAACCTCCACTCTTGAGCTAGCTTTCATAGTGAAGTTAAGGTTCAATCCCTTATCAGCATGATGTGTCCCACATTTGTTCTTGAGGGGGTCTTTAGGCTATTTATGAGGGTTGGGTCAAACCTCCACTCTTGAGCTAGCTTTTGTAATGGAGTTAGTGTTCAATCCCTTATTAGGTGGTATCAGAGCCAAACCTCAGTGGGTCGAGTGGGCGCATGTACAAAGGTTCCCTACCACCGTGCTGATCACTAACTGAGCAGCATATGGACGTGCAATTTAAAGGGGTCAGACATGATGTGTCCCACATCGGTTCCTAAGGGGTTCTTTAGGCTGTTTATAAAGGTTGGGTCAAACCTCCACTCTTGAGCTAACTTTTGTAATAGAGTTAGGGTTTAATCCCTTATCAATGCCCGACCCCTTTAAATTGCATGTCCACGTGCTGCCTCAGTCGGTGATCGACATGGTAGTAGGGAACCTTTGTATATACGCCCACTCAACCCACTGAGATTTGACTCTGATACCACTTAATAAGGGATTGAACCCAACTCCACCACAAAAGCTAGCTTAAGAGCAGAGGTTTGACCCAACCCTTATAAACAGCCCAAAGACCCCTTCAGGAACCAGTGTAGGACACATCATGCCCGACCCCTTTAAATTGCACATCCACATGCTATCTTAATCGGTGATCGGCATGGTGGCAAGGAACCTTTGTACATACACCCACTTGACCCACTAAGGTTTGGCTTTGATACCACCTGATAAGGGATTGACCCCTAACTCCACCATGAAAGCTAGCTCAAGAGTGGAGGTTTGACCCAACCCTTATAAATAGCCCAAAGACCCCCCTCAAGAATCGATGTAGGACACATCATGCTTGACCCCTTCAAACTGCACGTCCACATGCTACCTCAGTCAGCAATCGGCACGGTGGTAAGGAACCTTTGTACATGTGCCCACTCGACTTACTGAGGTTTGGCTCTGATACCACCTGATAAGGGATTGAACCCTAACTCCACCACGAAAGCTAGCTTAAGAGTGGAGATTTGACCAAACCCTTATAAACAGCCTAAAGACCCCCTTAGGAACTGATGTGGGACACATCAAGAATGAACACTCATATTATATGCAAACTTTACATGTAGTATCAAATCTTCCAATGATTTTAAATTTTTGGAGGAATGCATCTTATTGAATCCCTTGGTTTTAACGTCTAAGCACAAAACATGCATGAGATTGGATCTGAGAGAAAGAGTAAAGTTGGGTAAACAAGAAAATTAAATAGGTCCATCACTTAGACTAGATTCTAGTACTCCTAATAAGGAGTCATGAAACCTATTATGTCTTTAGTCTCTAACATAAATTATGGTAGAGTTATTTAAACCCAATCTAATGGCTAGCTACAAAGCTGCTTGAATCATGCCAATATAGGGAAATTTATATTTCCTCTTGTGTAAACTAATAAGATCTTGGGATAGCTAGAACAAAAAAATCATTATAACCTTGAGATAAGGGTAAAGCTTCTTCAATTGTTTTAATAACATAATCAAATTTAGAAAAAGGAAAGAACCTACCACATGATACATATACATGACAATGAGGATGATGGTAATTTCCATTTCTAAAGATAAATATCATTTATATTTTCATTGATAATAATTTCTTTATTTTTAGTATTAGAGTGCCAACTTCGGTAAAGTTTATCCATATATGTCATAGAATCACTGTCAATGGTTTACACCAAAAGCACTTAATACCTAATTACAGCTTGCATGAGCTAAAAATGAAAACATGACTTAGGTTTCAACTATAACTTATATAATAGATACTTCACTAGGTTTTGATTTAATACCCTAAATCCATATTAAGGACTAATACCTTTCAAAAACAATAGAAGTATTAAAAATTGTTGATTAGAGTAAGCTTGTTATTAAATACAAGCTATCATAAGTCATTATTTGTAATGGTAATATATGTTCAGAAATTCCTTTCATTATGATTAAAATTTATCACAAGATTTTATATTAGAAAATCATTTCCTACACATGCTATACCCAATAAAGAAAATAAATAATGATGCATAAATGCAGAGATTAACAAAACGCTTATTAGCTTCAAATTTACTTCCATTCTTCAATATAAAGAAATTGATTTGATTTAGAAAAAGAATAAGAGGAATGAAAGATTCATTAGTTCTCTAACTAATGAAATTACTTATAAGCATTTACAATATAAACTAAAACTCCTTTTAATCAAACAAAGATACCAAAAATGTGAAGGTGGTCTCATTGTTTAAGAATTAAGCAATTCAATAACTATAAGGGAAAGCTAATCAAGATCAAAGACTCATTTGCTTGATGGAACTCAATGGGTTCCAAGTACCAAAGGTGTGCAAGCTTGCATTTTCCAATGGATATAATGTTTTGGGGAGACACAAAAGTTAATTTTACCCTCATTTTGTGTAAATGAGTCACTGCAATGAAATGAGAAGTCTTATTATCAAAAAATAAAGAGAGTGTCATTATTTAGGAATTAAACCATTCTACCTATAAGGAAAACTAACAAAGATCAATGACAACTTGATGCAATTTAATGGATTTAGTGTACCAAAGATGTCTAAATGAGCTTGTAGCTATGAATATAATGTTTGCTATTGCCATAAAAGATAATTATGAGATCATTTTGTGTGAATGAGTCCTTGCAACACAAAGAGAAGTTTTGTTATCAAAAAATGAAGAGATGGTCTCATTGTTCAAGCATTAAACCATTGAATACCTATAAGGAAAGCTAAAGATCAATTAATAATTTACTTGATGGAATTCAATGGGTTCAAAGTACCAATGGTGTACAAACATCCCTAAACACATGAATATAATGTTTTGTATTGTCACAAAAGTTAATTTCACCATTATTTTGTGTAAATGAGTCCTTGCAATGAAGGGAACTTGTTAGCTAGAGATGAAAAGGAGGCCTCATTATTCAAGAATTAAAGCACTCAATATATATAAGAAATGGTAATCTAGAGCAATCACACCTTTCTTTGAGTAATTAAATGGATTTAGAACACCAAAGATGTATAAAGCAGCTTGTTGCAAAGAATATAATGATTATTATTGGCACAAATGTTGATTACAAGATTAGTTTGGGTGAATGAGCCCTTGCAACAAAAGAGAAGTCTTGTTATCAAAAAATGAAAAAATGGTCTCATTGTTTGGAACTAAAACCATCAAATACCTATAAGGAAAGCTAATCAAGATCCATGTTGCAGGATTCTCCAAAATGCTCTGAGGTTGGTGGGATCATATATTCACTCTAGCTGACTACAACAGTATTTTCCAAGCAATCAAGAGAGATGTTTATGGTGAACCTCTCCTTGATAATAACCAATAAACAATCCCCAAAGCTACCATAACAAAGCACTTTATTAATGATCCATCTCACCTAAAGGATAAGAATGCTAAACATTTATCCAATCTTAAATGCAAATATCTGCACAATTTTTGTTGGTAGAAAGATATATTTCTAATGCATGCCATAAAGCTAGACGATGCAAATCAAGTTTTCTAGAAAGAAAAGTTTTTGGTAGGATTACCAAGGCTACTCGATGATAAGGTAAGATCTAAACTGTTGGCTTAGTATCATGGTCAAATTCCTTATCATCAGTTAACTTACAGTGAAGTGAGAAGCTTTGTCCAAAAAGTAGGACTGCAAATTTGTGCAGATCTAAAGCTCCAAAAATAGATCAATCAGGAACAAAAGTAGGCTCAAAAGGAGTTAGGAACCTTTTGTGCCCAATTTGATGATAACCTCTACCAGAAAGAAAAGACTAAAAGAAAGCATAAGCCACTAAATTTGAAAAATCCTTTTTACTCAAAATTTAAGTCCAACAAACACTAACAATCTTCTAAAGTCCAAAACAACTTTTAGGCCTAAACCTAATAAGCCTAAACAAACAAAACCCAGACATTTATATATATATATATGTGTCTTATAACTATGGTAAGCCTGGTCACATGTCCAGATACTATAAATTTCACAAAAAACTCCAAGCCCTTGAACTACTCGATATTGTTCAAGCCCAACTATAGGCATTGTTAGTTGAAACATTAAAAGCTAGTACTCTCGAACTATCTTCAGAGGATGAAGCTGGCCTCCAAGTTGATGAACTTGAAGCCTCTTCTAAAATAGGATCAAAAGAGAAAGGTAAGTGTCCTAATGTGTGATCAAGAGCAAATCCTTGAGATACTTGATATGTTAGGGAATGATCAAGCTAAAGGCCAATTTCTATAAAAGCTCCTTGAAAGCCTATCAACTTCAATTCCAAACTCATTATGTCAGTCCATCCAAGCTTCTTATAATCCTAAGGATGTTCTAAAAATGTTTGACCAACCCTAAACCAAGCCTGTCACTCTAATAGACCTTAAACATGAAATAAACAAAATAAAGCAAGAGATCTAACATCTCAAGGCCCAACAAACACAAGACCATTAAATGCTAGTGTCCTTACTAGACCTAGTAAATGCTCAAAATATAAAAGTTTTGGATCAACTAGAATCTTCTAAAGCCCAACAACTTGAAAGCCTCCAAAATAATGAATTCCTATTTCTTTTAACAAAAATCACCACTCAAAAATGCCTTGTTAAAATCCATTTGAAAATTGCTAACCAATTTTCTTTAGAAACCATACCTTTAGTAGACATTGGTGCAGGTCTTAACTATATACAAGAAGGCCTTGTACCTACCACTTATTTTGAAAAAATGTTGGAAAGCCTAAAGTCTGTCAACAATCACAAGCTGTCTAGTGTCCAAGTTTGCCAACATGGTATTTGCATCCAAATGTCTATTGTACTTGTCAAAAAACCTAAAGTAAAAGGTAATCTATGGAAATCTCTTTCTCAATTTGATTAAGTCTTTCCAAGTTTCTAATCAAGGAATAAATGCCACTGTCCTTGATCATGGAATAATTATTTCTTTGAATGCTCAATGGATCCTCGGATGATGTGAACCCAAACGACATAGCCTAGGGACCCAACATGCACAAGGAAGCAAACAAGAACTTAAAAAAGCTAAATTTCAATCATGCAAAACTCAGATCCAATGTTCAAAGAGATAGGAACCAAAGATATGAAGAAAGACATTGATGCCACACTCCATAAAAGAACAAATTTGGGATTGATAAGTAGGGTTGAATGCCACAAAAAGTGTTAGTTCTTAATAAGTTCTTTGGTTTTTAAAAGAATTGAAGGAGAAAATTCTCACTTTTATTTCCCCAAATGTTTTGCCTCCTTTAACAATGAAATCAAACCTATTTATAGGAAGAATTAACAATCATAGAGAAGCCCTAGAGATAAGGACAAACACCTTAACTAGGTTAACAACAAATTTACTCCTTTTTTTAGAAGTTGTTGTAGAAACTGTATTACCATTTTTTAGAAGTTATTGTAGAAACTCTCATGATCACTTAACATAAGCCCATTCAGTATACCTATAAAATTAATAAAGCCTTGGCCCACATTAAGATATGATTTGCCACCATTTAGGCTTAAATTAGCTTTTTTGGCATAAATTTATTCAATCAACTCAGATTAAGATATGCTTTGCAACCCTTCAAACTTGAATTATCTTCTTTGGCCCAAATTTCTTCAATTAATCTGCTAAATGCCTCTTTCATCCTTTAAGCTCTTGAATATTATTGAAAAAATTTAGACCAAAGAAGATAATTTAAGCTTGAAAGGCAATGAAGCGTATCTTAATGTCGGCTAAAGCCTTATTAATTTGATTGTAGAACTTAATGGGCCAAGGTTACAATAAAATCCAATCCTAAATAAGAATTTGTTATGAAATAGGAGTCTATAATAAATTAGGAGTGTTCTTATATTTTAGGAGTTTATCATTGTCTAGGGTTTTTAAGGTTATTGAATTAGCTTAACCCCTCTTTGCCTAGTGTTGTTTTCTCTTTTGCAAGAATTTGGTGATGTTTTTCCCAAAGTATGAAATGGTTTCTCACCTTTTGAAAGGAATTGAACATCATATTGAATTCATCTCTGGTGCAACAATTCCAAAGGATTCAATCATTACAAACCAGACCCAGGCTTGGTCTTAAATAGCCTCTTCAACAAATTTAGGTTCAACTTGTGAGAGTAGAGTAGTAGGTCCCACCATTCTTCTTCTTGTTGTAACTCCTGCTGAGGGGTCACCTATGATTTGATCTCCTTGATGAGCACTGATCCATGTTTTCTTTGTCCTTCTTCCTTGCACCGTATTAGTTGCAAGAGGATCTCTTTCTTCATCTTCAGACTCACTCTTCTCCGAGTCTAAACTTACTTCTTGTTCCTTTTCTTCAGGTTGGTCTGATTCTTCATCTACATTGAAGTCATCTTCTTCATTGTCCTCAGCTTCTCCATTCTGCATTGTTTTCCAGTTCTCATCTATTCTCACATCACTAGTAGTGATCACTTTTCCCAACTTATGTAGGAAAACTCTGTAACCTTTTGTCTTTGCTGAATATCCCACAAAGATGCCTTCATCAGACCTAGCATTGAATTTTCCCAAGTTTTGCTCCTTGTTCTTCACAAAACATGGGCTACCAAAGACTCTAAGATATTTGGCTGTTGTCTTCTTCCCACTCCATAGCTCATATGGAGTCTTATCAGTATTGGGCCTTAATAGAGCTCTGTTCAGTAGGTGCACGGCTATAAATGTTGCTTCTGTCCAAAATCTTGTGTGAAGTTTGGATTCCAGTAGTAAAGTTCTTGCCATTTCAACCATAACTTTATTCTTCCTCTCTACCACCCTATTCTGTTGAGGTGTTCTTGCTGCTGTCATCTGATGGTGAATTCCATGCTTCTCAAGGTAATCTTCAAAAGCTCCATTTGTGAATTCAGTGCCCTGATCTAACCTCAATACTTTGATCTTCTTTCCACTCTCATTTTCAGCCAATCTTCTGTATCTCTTGAAGCAATTCAAAACTTCTGACTTGTGTTTGAGGTGCATGATGCAGGTCCTTCTGGAATAATCATCAACAAACAAGACAAAGTACCTTTCACCTTTCAACCCTTTTGTTCTCATCAGCCCACACAAATCAGTATGCACAATGTCAAGCACTGCTTCAGAACTAAACTCTTTAGTCTTATACTGCTTTCTGACATGTTTTCCTTTAGAGCATGTTGAGCAAACATACTCTCTCTCTCTCCTGAGGTCGGGGATATCTCTAATTGCATGAGTAGTGGTCAGCTTCCTCATGTTCTTTTGTGACAGGTGTCCTAGCCTCCTATGTCAGAGTTGATTTTCTTCTTCTTTGGTGAGTAAACAACTACTTGTCTTGTTTTCATCAATCACATATAAATTTCCAGCTGTTCTCTTCCTGGCTGTAATAGTATTGACTTCTTTACTCTTTACCTGGCAACCTGTTTTTGTGAATATTACCTTATGGTCTTCGTTGCATAGCTAACTGACAGATGCTAAATTATATCTGAGTCCTTCAATGTGTAGAACATCTTTCAGCTTTCCTCTTCCAATCTTTACTGACCCCTAACCATTGATGTTGAGTGAATCATCATTGCCAAACTTGACTCTGCCTTCTCTTGATTTGTTTAGCTTTGATAATTTACTCTTGTCACCCGTCATGTGCGAAGTGTGTCCACTATCAAGGATCCACTGCTTATCCTTGCAGTCAGCTTTGAGTGCGATTTCAGCTATATTAGCCACCTCCCTTTTAGTTTCATATTCCTTCTTTTGAACTGGCTGGAAGATAGCTTTCTCCTTTTTCTCAGCTTTGATTGCACCACTTATTTTCACTGTGCCATTGAATGCCTTCTCTTGCTTAGGGAGAAGTGTCATGCATCTCTTGGCATTATGGCCATCCTGCTTGCACCTTTCACACTATTCCAAGTCTAACAATATAGCAAACTTGCTCCTTAAAACCACTGGTTTGGGCTTCCACCAACAATCCTTGTCAGCGTGTCCTTGCCTTTTACATTATGTGCAAGAACTCATGACAAGTGTTCTCTTCTGAATTCTGTATTGTCTCCCCCTGTATGTAGCATCATATCTTCTCAAGTTGGAGACATATACTAGCCTTCTCCACCGGCAGTTACTCGCTTTATGACCCCAAACTCCACAATAAAGGCAATGACCTTGAAACTGCCTCTTCTTAGGTCTGATCACTGCTTGTCTTCTTCTGTTCATCGCTTGCTGTGTAGGCAAAGTAGCTGGCTTCTTTGCTTGTGTGACTTCCATTTTAGTCACCTTCTTCTCCTTCTTTTATTCAACCGTAGCCCTCTACTGCCTGACTTTCTTTTCTTCCTTCTTGTTTGCCACCCTAGGTTGCTTCTTCATATCTTCTTTATTCTCAGCTATCTTCTTCTGAGTCACAACCTTCACTTTCAACTTCTGTGGCACATTCTCATTTTCTTTAGCCAATGTAGCCTCAGATTGCTGCACTTTCTCTACATTCTTCTCTCCTTTTCCAGAACTTGTTTCTCCTATCATTTCAAGCTTCTACAAGTTCTCTTTGCTAAAGTCTCAGCAACTCTTTCTCCATTTCTTCAATTTTTGAAGCCCTTGAGCCAAGCTCTACCGTAAGGTCTTCATATATTTTGATCTGTTCCTCAAATCTTCTCTTCAAGTCAATATGCTCAGCCCTTATTTCATCGTTTTGACTTTTAGCTTCCTCAGACTTTGCTTCAACTTGTTTTATATGGGCCTCCAACCTTCTTATGGTTCTGCCCCTTTTGATTATCTCCTTTGAAGCTGCTTCCAGCTCAACTTCAAGATCTGGCTCTTCTTCATCAACTTCCTCTTCCTCTTCAGAGGTTGAGCTACCACTTTGTGATGATGCCATAAAGACATACTCATCTGATGAGTCTTCATCTTCCTCCTCATCAGCTTCTTTTGTCTGACTTATATAACTCTTGAGTGAGCCTTTCGTCTTCCTCTATGGGTTGGCAATCTTCTTACTGGACTTCTTTGATTTGAATGATGATCTTCTCCATCTTGAATTTTGCTCATCATCACCATCCTCATCTTCATCATCAAGTTTCACTTTACACTAAGAAGTAAAGTGTCCAATCTACCCACAATGATAACATCTCAAGGACAACTGTCCTTTTCCCTTCTTAGACCCCTTTTTGAATTTCCTTGTGAAGTAAGCCAATATTTCACCTTCACTTTCTTCCTCATCATCATCATTATCCTTACTGGATGATTCTTCCTTTTCTTTTATTTTCAAGTGTTTCATAGCTTTGAAAGCTGCCTCATTTGATACCTTTGACATTGAGGAGCTCTCAGTTGACTTTATTCTCATCTCATATGCAATGAGATTGCACTAAAGATCATGCAGAGACATAGAGTTGAGATCTCTACTCTCCTCTATGGCTGCCACCTTTGAAGCAAACCTCTCAAGCAGAATTCTTAGAATTTTCTTCATAATCGATGAGTCCTTCTTGTTCTTCCCATGACTTCTCAGGTCATTTACAGCGTCAATAACCCTGGTGAAGAACTCTTGAACTGTCTCATTCTTCTACATTCTGAGAGATTCATATCTCTCCTTGAACACTTGAAGCTTAGACTCCTTCATTCTGCCATCACCTTCATAGACTTTCTGCAATCTATCCCATATCTCCTTGGCAGATTTGTAGTCCATAACTTTAGCATACTCAGCATCTGTCAATACTGAAATGATGACATTTGAGGCCTTCCCATTTATCTCAAACTGCCTTAACTCCTCTGAGGTTGGGTCTTTACCTTCTTCCGGAGCCACAAAACCCTCCTGTACACATTTCACCATGTTCATGCCCATGGTTGCAAATACCACCTGCATTCTTGCTCTCCACATATGACAGTTGGTTCCGTTGAAGATTGGAACCTTTTTGCTGTAAGTGGTACTAGTGCTCATACCGGCTTCCATTTCTCAATATGTTGAACAAGTCAAACTTCTAAATCCTTTCAAACTAGTACACCAAGTTATTAAACTTCAAACTGGTGAACCTGTGCTCTGATACCAATTGAAGTTCCTAACTTCTCCCTAAGATCTACTAGTTTCTGATACTGAGAGGGGGGTGAATCAGTATAACCACAATTCACAATTCGCAAATAAGTGAACAACTTCAACCTCTTCTTAAAAGCGAACTCTTTCTCAAACTTGACTAAGGTAGATCTATTGCTACCTACTAATCACAATAGTCCCCAAAATCACCTTTCAGACACCTTGCCTAATAGACAATTCGGATGTTCTTGTTTAGGCCTTCGTTAGGTTATGGGTTGGCTGATACTTTAGCTGCGTTCACAACTCAATTCAAAACACAGAATGTAAAGCAAATTAAGGACACACGAGATTTACGTGGTTCCGTCAATGTGACGTACATCCATGGTGGTAAGGACTCTCCCTTACCAAGACCATCCACTATACTTGAGAATTTCAGTTACAATGGATGTCTTAATTCTCTGCTCCTTTCACTATTGCAAATACTAAGCAAGCACAATACAAAGAGTGTCACTTACTATGTCTACCCTTCTTCTAACTTGTCTTGCCTCTGTTGAATTGAAAGGCTGCTCCACTGCTGCTTAAAAGTTCACCGCATCACTCTTTAACCTCTCTTGAAGAAATCTGGAAATACATTGAGTTCTTTCTGATATTTCGCTGAATTCTTTCTCTAGGTTGTCTCACACTGCTCCTGCTTTCACCGTCTCGGTCTCACCTATCTCCTTGTCTCACGGCTCGCCTCACGGTTTCTGCCAGATCTGTCTCACCGTCTGCCGGATCTGTCACCGTCGACCGGATCCCTGTTCTGCCGGATCTCTCACCATCGACCGGATCTCCTTCTTCCGGATCTCTCACCGTCGACCGGATCTCTCACCGTCCCAGCCAGCTCTCTCTCACGCCATCGCTGGATCTCCTCTGTCCCAGCCGGATCTCCTTCTGCTGTCGCCGGATCTCCTCTGTCCCAGCCGGATCTGTCACCGTCCCAACCGGATCTCCTTCTGCTGTTGCCGGATCTCCTCTGTCCCAGCTGGATCTCCTTCTGCCGGATCTCTCACCGTCGACCGGATCTCCTTCTGCTGGATCTCTCACCGTCCCAGCCAGCTCTCTCTCACGCCATCGCTGGATCTCCTTCTGCTGTCGCCGGATCTCCTCTGTCCCAGCCGGATCTGTCACCGTCCCAACTGGATCTCCTTCTGCTGTTGCCGGATCTCCTCTGTCCCAGCTGGATCTCCTTCTGCTGGATCTCTCACTGTCGACTGGATCTCCTTCTGCTGGATCTCTCACCGTCCCAGCCGGCTCTCTCTCACGCCATCGCTGGATCTCCTTCTGCTGTCGCCAGATCTCCTCTGTCCCAGCCGGATCTGTCACCGTCCCAACCGGATCTCCTTCTGCTGTCGCCGGATCTCCTCTGTCCCAGCCGGATCTGTCACCGTCCCAGCCGGACCTCCTTCTGCTGTCACCAGATCTCCTTCGGCTGTTGCCGGATCTCCTCTGTCCCAGCCGGATCTGTCATCGTCCCAGCCGACTGCTGGTGTGCCGATCTACTCAGCTGCCGACTGCTGGTGTGCCGATCTACTCAGCTGCCGACTCCTGGTGTGCTGATCTACTCAGCTGCCAACTGCTGGTATGCCGGCAGTGTGCCGTTACTCACCGGTTTCTCTCTCTTGCCGGTGGTGTTTGTTTTTCCAACCGGCCACTGTTCTACCATGTATAATTTTTCTCTCTTCCAATGGCTTCTTCTTTGGTCGGCTGATTGCCTAGGTTTTTTGTCCATTTTGCTCAATTGCCCGACACATCTTTTTGTTGTTTTCCAATAACCTTTATATACTCTTCCATGAAACCCCAATAGGGCTTATTTGCGGTGAATTTACTGTCTTACCCTTTTCATGTGGCTTTTACGTTTTTGCCCCTCCACGTAGCTTTTACCTTCTTGCACAGTTAAACCTAATTGACAACAATTACAACCCATACAAGGCTATGGGATTAGCATGGTTCTTGTTTGATTCCTTATGCATGTTGGGTCCCTAAGCCACATCTTTTGGGGTTCACATCAGCTAGTATTAGAGCTTTAGGAGTTAAATTAGGATTATTTATCTAAATTTGAGCTTTTCACTTGTTCTTCTTCTTAGCCTTATTCTAAAACCTCTTTTTCTTTGAATATGCAACCCATAGTTTTAATTTTTAAATTGAAAATGCTAGTTTATTTTTTCTTGGTTTTAAATCCATGCAAAAAGAAATATTGAACAATGTTCTTTGTTGCAATGTACAATAGTATTAAATGATGTAAATCCATGCAACAATTGTTTTCTTCTTTGTATTAACAAGCTTTGTATTAAGTGAAGTCTCTTAATTTGTCTTTCCAATGAAATGTAAAGTCGTATCTTGAAAAATTGAAGAGAGAATCTCATTGTTTGGTAATTAAACAATTCAATACCTATAAGGAAAGCTAAAAGGGATCAATGACTCATTTTACTTGGGGGAACTCAAGTGGTATAGAGTACCAAAGGTGTGCACACGCGCTTGTTCGAATTAATATAATATTTTGAGTAAACATAAATGTACTTATACATATTAGGTGTTTCAATTCCTAAATAATGAGATCATTTCTTCATTTTTAACTTACACAGCTCCTTCTTTCATTGTAAACACTGATTTACACAAAATATGTATAAGAAATGATAATCTAGAAGAATCACACCATTTTTTAATGAAATTCAATGGATTTAAAATACTAAAAATGTACAAATGAGCTTATTGCAATGAATATAATATTTGTTGTTTAACCAAAAATTAATTACGAGATCATTTTGTATGAACAAGTCTTTAGAATGATGGAAGGGGCCTTCTTAGCAAGAAATGAAAAGATGGTCTCATTCAAAAAATGAAACTCTCAATAACAATTTCAAAAGGTAATCTAGATAAATCACAACACTTTTCAATGAAATTCATTGGATTTAATGACCAAAGATGTACAAACAAGCTTGTTTCAATGATTATTGTTTTGTGTAGATGCAAATGTTAATTTCTCCATCATTTTGTAAAAATTTGTCCTTCCAATCAAAAGTAAAGACTTGTCTTGAAAAATTAAAGAGATAGTCTCATTGTTTAGGAATTAAACCATTTAATACATATAAGGAAAGATAAAAATGATCAATGACTCATTTTACATGATGGAACTCAATTGGTATAGAGTACCAAAGGCATGCACACTTGATTGTTTCATTTAATAAAATGTTTTGAGTAGACACAAACATGCTTATATGTATTGAGTGTTTCAATTCTTGAATAATGAGATTGTCTCTTTATTTTTAACTTACAAAGCTCTTTCTTTTGTTTAAACACTCTTTTACACAAAATATGTATAAGAAATGGTAATCTAGACCAATCACATTAGTTTTTAACGGAATGCATGTATTGTACCAAAGATGTACAAATGAGCTTTTTGCAATGAATATAAGGTTTGTTGTTGACAAAAAAGCTAATTACAAGAAAGGGCAGCCTTGTTATCTAGAAATGAAGAAATGGTCTTATTTAGGAAATGAAACTCTCAATACATATTTGTAAAAGGTAATCTAGACCAATCACACCCTTTTATCATGTAATTCAATGGGTACAAAGTGCCAAACAGGTACAGACAAGTATGTTGCAATGAATATAATGTTTTGTGAGGACAAAAATGTTCATTTCACCATCATTTTGTGTATATTTGTCCTTCCAAAGAAAAGTGAAGTCTTGTCATGATAAATTGAAGAGACAATCTCTTTGTTCAAGAATTAAACCCTCCAAGGAAAGCCAACAAAGATCAATGACTCATTTTACTTGTGGGAATTCAATAGCTACAATGTACCAAAGGTGTGCAAGCATGATTGTTCCAAGGATTATAATTTTTTGCATAGACACAAACTTGCTTCTACATACTGAGTTTTTCAATCCCTAAATAATGAGACTAATTCAACATTTCTACAAAAAAATCTTCTTCTTTCATTGTAAGCACTCATTTACACAAAATATGTGTAAGGATGGGCAATCTAGGCCAATCACACAATTTTTTTGATGGAATTCAATGGATTTACTAAATCAAGGATGTAAAAATGAGCTTGTTGCAAGGAATATAATGTTTGTTGTTGACCCTAAAGTTAATTGTAAGAGCTTTTTGCGTAAATGAGTCCTTACAACAAAAGAAGGAGCCTTGTTAGCTAGAAATGAAGAGATGGTCTCATTCAGGAAATGAAAGTCTCAATACATCTTTGAAAAGGTAATCTAGGCCAATCACACCCTTTTATGATGAAATTTAATGGATTTAGAGTACCAAAGATGTATAAATGAGCTTGTTATAATGAATATAATGTTTTGTGCAGACAAAAATGTTAGTTTTACCATCATGTTAATTTGTCCTTCTAAAGAAAATTGGAGCCTTGTCATGAAAAATTGAAGGGACTGTCTTATTCTTCAGAAATTAAACCATTTAATACCAGTAAGAAAAGCTAGTTAAGATCAATCATTCAATTTACTTGATGGAACTCAATGGGTAGAGAATACCAAAGTTGTTTAAACATGCTTATTCCAATGATTACAATGTTTTGTGTAGACACAAATGTGCTTATACATATTGATGTGTCCCACATTGGTTCTTGAGGGGGTCTTTGGGCTGTTTATAAGGGTTGAGTCAAACCTCCACTCTTGAGCTAACTTTTGTGGTGGAGTTAGGGTTCAATCCCTTATCAAGTGGTATCAAAGCTAAACCTCAGTGGGTCAAGTGGGCGCATGTACAAAGGTTCCCTGCCACCGTGCCAATTGCTAACTGAGGCAATACATGGACGTGCAGCTTAAAGGGGTCAGGCATGATGTGTTCCACATCGGTTCCTGAGAGGGTCTTTGGGCTCTTTATAAGGGTTGGGTCAAACCTCCACTCTTGAACTAGCTTTCATGGTGGAGTTAGGGATCAATCCCTTATCAGGTGGAATTAGAGCCAAACCTCAATGGGTTGAGTGGGCATATGTACAAAGCTTCCCTGCCACCATGCCGATCGCCAACTGAGGCAACACGTGGACGTGCAGTTTAAAGCAGTCGGGTATGATGTGTCCCACATCGGTTCCTGAGGGGGTCTTTGGGCTGTTTATAAGGGTTGGGTCAAACCTCCACTCTTAAGCTAGCTTTTGTGGTGGAGTTAGGGTTCAATCCCTTATCATGTATTAAGTGTTTCAATTCTTGAATAATAAGATCGACTCTTCATTGCAAACTAACAAAGCTCCTACTTTCATTACAAGCAATTATTTGCACAAAATATTTAAGAGAAATGGTAATATTAGCCAGCCACACCTTTTTTTTTTTTGGTGGAATTCAATGGATTTAGGGCACCAAAGTTGCACAAATAACCTTGTTGCAATGAATATAAAGTTTTATGTGGGAGAAAATGGTAATTTCACCATCTTTTTGTATAACTTTGTCCTTCCAGTGAAATGTGACATCTTGTCATGAAAAATTGAAGAGATTGTCTCACTATTCAAGTATTAGGCCTTTCAATACCTATCAAGAAAACTAATTATGATCAATGAATCATTTTTTACTTGATGAAATTCAATAGGTATATAGTACCAAAGGTACACAAATGTGCTTGCTCCAATGAAATATAATGTTTTGAGTGGACATAAAAACTTGTTTATATGAATTAAATGTTTCAATTCCTAAATAATGAGACTATCTCTTCATTTCTTTGCTAAACAAAGCTCCTTCATTCATTGCAAGCACTCTGTTCGCACAAAATATGTTATAAGAAATGGAAATCTAGACTGATCATTCTATTTTTTTAATAAAATTCAAAGATTTAGTGTACCAAGAGGATGTACAAATGAGCCTACTGCAATGAATATAATGTTTTCGATTGACCACAAAGTTAATTGCAAGTTTTATTTGTGTGAAACCAATCCTTGCAATGAAGCAAGGAGGCCTGTTAGCCAAAAATTAAGGAGATTGGTCTAATTTAGAAAATGAAAACTTCTCAATATGTCATTTGAAAAGGATAATCTGACCAAATCACACCTTTTTTTTAATGAAAGTCGAATGGATTTTGGAAGAGTTACCAAAGAGTATAATTTAGCTTGTTGCAATGAAATATAATGTTTTCATGTGGACACCAAATGTTAATTTCACTATCATTTTGTGTAAATTTGCCCTCCCCAATGAATAAGTGAAGTCTTATCATGAAAAATTAAAGAGTCAATCTCATTATTTAGAAATTTAAACCATTCAATCCCTATGAGGGAAAAAAAGGGGGAAAAAAAAAAAAAAAAAAAAAAAAAAAAAAAAAAAAGAGGGAAAAAAAAAAAAAAAAAAAACTAATAAAGGTCAAATGAATCTTTTCACTGGATGAATTCAATAGGGATATAATTCCAAAAGTGTGCGATTGTGCTTGTTCTAATGATATAATGTTTTGTATAAACACAAATGTGCTTTATCTATATTGAGTGTTTTTCAATTTCCTAAATAATTGAGACTATCTTCTTGATTTCAAACTATAATTTAAAAGCACTCATTTACACCAAATATGTAAAAGAAACTGTAATATAGCCAATCATCACCCATTTTTCAAGGAATTCAATGGATTGCATTTTTCAAAGATGTAAAATGACGCCTATGCAATGATATATATTTGTCTTGACCAAATGTTAATTTCACCATCATTTTCTGGTAGAATTTGTCTTCCAATAAAAAAGTTCAATAGTCTTATCATGTAAAATACAATGAGATAGTCTCATTGTTTGGGAATCAAACAATCAATGCTATAAAGGAAAATAATAAAGAATAAACACTCATTTTACTCATGGAATTTAATGGGCACAGAGTACCAAAGTTTGTAAGTGTTCTTTTATCCAATGATTGTAATGTTTGCTGTAAACACAAATGCTGCTTTTAGTATTAAATGTTTCAATCCTAAATAATGAGATATCATCTTTTCATTTAAACTAACAAAGTCATTCTTTCATTTACAAGGCACTTTCATTTACACAAAAAATATTTATAAGGAAATCTAGACAATCACACCATTTTGTTTAATAGAATGCAACGGATTTAGTGTTACCAAGGATGTATAAACAAGCCCATTGCAATGAATATAATGTATGTTATGTACACCAAAAGTTAATTAAGAGATCTTTTGTGGTGAATAAGTCCTTGCAATGATGAAAGGGCCTTGTAGCTAGAAATGAAAAAGGATAGTCTCAAATGAGGAAATGAAAACTCAATATGTTTGAAAACGTAATCTAAACTAATCAAATCTTTTTTATTGTAATGAAATTCAATGGATTTAAGGACCCAAGAGATACCAAAACACCTCTGTTGCAATGAAATAAGTTTTGTGTAGACACTAATGTTAATTTCACTATTCATTTTGTGCAAATTTGGCCTTTCCAATGAAAAGTGAGTCTTATCATGAAATAATTTGAAGAGACAATCTCATTGTTTAGGAATTAAAACAATTCAATACAATTAAGGAAGTTATAATGATCAATGACTCATTTCACTTGATGGAATTCATCAAGTACAAGTATTAAGGGTGGCAAACATGCTTAATTCAATGGGAATATAAACATTTTGGTAGACAAAACATGCTTATACATAATTGAGTGTTTTTAATTCTTAAAATTATTGAGACCATCTTCTTATTTCTAACTAAACAAAGCTTTGCTATTCATTGCAAGCACTCATTTATAAAAAACATGTATAAGAAATGGTAATCTAGACCAATCACACCTTTTTTTCTTTTGATGGAATTCAATGGATTTTACGGTACTGAAGAGGAAGGAAATGAGGCTTAGTGCGATGGAATATAATGTTTCATGTAGATACAAAAGTTAATTTAACTTCTTTTTGCATAAATTTGTTCTTCTAATGAAAGTAAAGGTCTTTACAAAAATTTGAAGATGCAGTTCTCATTGTTTACAAATTAAACAATTCAATTCTATAAGGAAAGATAATAAAGTACCAATGAGTCAATTTACCTTGATGGAATTCAATTCGTTTACAAAGTATCAAAGTTGCACAACATGCTGTTCTAATGAATACTCTCNGTCACGAGTGTCGGGCGACAATTTTCGAATTGATACCAGTAGCACTATAAGAACCCTATTTACAGGCCCATACAGGCTGTCTGTGTAGCACAAGTAGAGACTTTTCATTATTATGCCCTAAAACTGTGGAAATCTTTGAGGCGCTACTCTACAAGAGATCCTCTCCCATAAACTAACCAATTTAAAGAATGGCATTTTTTTTGTATATACAACTCAGTAACCTGGCCATCCTTTATATTGTGTCTGGGAAGAGCATTCTAATTATAATCAAGTCTTGCTTAGATGCAAAGTCTTGAGGACAATCTAGTTCCAAGACACTTGAGCATACCTTCTTCATAACTATTGGCTTTTATATTCTGTTTACATTTGGCATTAAGTTTGGTTCCATAGTCCATATTGACACCGGTAATGGCGTTTATTTGTGTTTAAGATCTATTCACTAGCTGCTTAAATGTCAATTTCTTCTAATCAAGTTAGAGCTCTGCTTTTCATGCTTTAATTCCATTTGTCAATCCCTTTGTACCTCTCTAGCTTGACATGCTTAAAAGTAGGGCAATGTTACAACCTTCCATTAAATAACATACAATGGACTTTGTACCTTTAATTGGTCTTCATCCTATGTTATCCCTTAGGATTTTGGCTAATATTTTGAGTGCTAATTCTTGTTTAGACAATTGTCTAATCTTCTTGTTCCATTTTATAGTTGGACAAAATTCTAATAGAGCCCTTCGGAATGAGCTACTATATCCAATAAAGACTCTTGGTTATGCTTCAAAGATGGGGTTCTTTTGAGTGATGTGAAAAATATACCTAGTTGGGGTAGTGACTCTACAAGAGCAGATGTATTGATTGGCGAGTGTTTGCAACTGAGTGTATCCCATAAGTCGCCGAGTGATGGACTGTGGACATCTCTGTGTATGATGGGATAGGCGAATTCGCTTTTCAATGCAACATCACACTTTTTCATCATCTTTATAGTGTTTTTTTTTATTTCTATCTCAATTTACTGAGTCGAATTCTACTCATGGAGTGATATCGGCTGTTGCTGAAGTTGGGTGCTCATACTAGCTTCTTAAAAAAATTTGTTAAACTTGCTCAAAAGTATATTCTTAATCCTATTATGCTGCGTAAGATTCGCTAGTTTCATGCACACTTTGGACAACCATATCTTGATTCTGCGCAACTCCCATCACAATCTTAATTTTGTGGCCAAAATAGAGTAAAGCGAGGAGACGTACTAATGTTGAATTTGATAAAAGTAACAGTCCAACATAATCTACTTGATATGTGGTAGATGATTCAAATAATATGCAATATGCTGATTAAGGTAGCTGTCGCCGGATGATGTGGCAGGATGACGTCTTTTTAAAGGTTATTTGTAGCATTTATGTTAGCTAGTTTGATTGGCTTTTAATGGCTCGTCCAATAGTAGTTCTTGAGGGAGAGGGAGGCTGTTTGACTTTGTATTTTTCCATATTGACAAGGCGCCGACACTAATACTACCACCCCTTTTCTTCTAATAGTGTACTACGACCTAGTTGCACCGAGATCGATGGCGCAGGTATGTTAGTGTCGAGCTTAGCCATATAGTAGGGAAGGTCTAAGCGGGTCTTGAGGTGGAACCTGTCCACGCCTGGCTGAGTTTGCCCATAAACGGAGTAAGTCCTACGCGGATCTGCATTTGGGTACATGGGCAGAAGAGGTTACTGCTGCCGACTGAAACCTTGCGCAGGGCGCCCAGGTTATAGAAGCATGAGCTTTTTTTCTTTCATTTTTCCATTTGAATGTATTATCTCGCCTTGTGGCATTTTTAATCTTCACCATTTGGTCTTTCAAAATGATATTTAAAAATCTGTTTCAAACTAGTTATCCAACACTAAAGAGCAACGATGTTTTGATGAATGTTGAGATAAACAGTATAATCACATTAATAATGCGATATTTTTCAACCAACGCCTTTCTAGCTGAGCATTGTTCCAATAGCTCTATTTCCTTTTCCCTTTGATTGCTGACGGTATTCACCATTTCTAATCCTCAACTTTGGAAATGTCAATTGTTATCATATTCTTTTAAAAGCGTCGTTGATCATCTATTCATGTGGTTTAGACAAACCATTATCACTAGCGCCAAGAGTCACTAGGAGCACTGGCTGTTTGTTAATTGCTAAGCATGCTGTAATAAACAACTGCTCCTTCCTAGATATTGTTTCAACAATAGACATTTGCTAGTGTCCTTTTTCATAGGCATGCTCACTATGAGTTGGAATTTTCTCCAATATGCCCAATCTAACTGCATTTTCTAGCTATTTGAGATATTTGGCCTCTCACTAGCATATCTTCCTACAAATGATTGTCCTCTTGGTTATAGTGTGGAACAAAGGTAGAATAAGTTCCATCCTTACCTTTTGTTGTTGCCTACATTGTAGGCATAGAATTATTGTTTGTTTTACTTCCTATTTTCCTAGTTTACCTTTGCTCCTCTTAGATTTTGGTGCTTTGCTTGAAAAAGGCACCTGTCATAGAATTCTCTGTGTCCTCATCATCATTACTTTGCTCCTTATGCCTATAGTGCATTCACCCAACTCGTACTTAGGAAAGCTTGACATTTCCTTTGACCATCTTTTAAAGAAAAAATGCTTTACACTTTAATCAAGTTCTTAGGTAATGTAACCAAAATTGTATTTGGCACAATTCTCTCATAAAAAACAAATAATTGCTAAACAATATGAAGCCTTGTTGCCAATGCAAATGTCTTTGATATGGATTTTGACTCCTTTCATTCTCTGAGCATTTTCAAATTCCTCTAATCAAAAATGTTAGCATCTCATATGTTCTTTGTCCTTCATTGCCCTTAAGTATTTCCTTGTTGAGAATGCTGACTATAGTTCCTTGTGCTAAGTTAAGGAGGTTTAATGATTCTGGTGAATATTTCGCTTTGAATTTATAGAAGTAACAAGCAAGCTCTGCTATTTAATTTTTTGGTCCTTTCCCTCCTTATGATTCTTAAGTTGGAGCTTACGTTTTGGGAGAAGAAAACCCCACCAAAAAAAAATTAAGTTGGGGGGTGGAGGGGGGGGGTATGGAACTTCATTAGTCAGGTCGCTCCACTGCTATGCCAATATCCAAAGCATTCCAAAATGTATAGGCCATTCCTAAATAGCCTAGGCTTGAAATAGTTGTCACGAGTCAAAGACTAGTGGGTTCAACTAAAAAATATACTTCATAACTGCCATTTGAATTAGGGTTTGGTGGTGTGTTGCTGATGTTTTTCGCATAAAGAGTTGTTTTTTTGCATTTTTGGTTTGCTCAACTCATTAGATCCTCAAGAAGCTTGGGTTTTAAAATAATCATAATTAATCAGTTTTATATAGGATGGAAAAAAAAAAAACTCATAAAGAAGGAATAGTGAGAATATAAATGTTGTTCTCACAACCTTGTATGAGTTGTAATTGTTGTCAACTAAGTTTAAGTGTGCAAGAAGGTAAAAGTCACGTGGAGGGGCAAGAACGTAAAAATCACATGGAAAGGGTAAGACAGTAAATTCGCCGCAAGTAAACCCTATTGGGGTTTCATGGAGGAGTATATAAAGGTCATTGGAAGACAACAAAAAGGGATGTATCGGCTATTGAGAAAAACGGATAGAAAACCTAGGCACACCACCGGCAAAAGAGAGAAACCCGTGAGGATCGGCATACCACTGGCACAGCAGCAGTCGGCAGTTGAGCAGATCGGTGCATTCCACCGGGCACATGCTGTGACAGTCACCAGCAGTCGGCAGTGTTGAAGCAGATCGCGACCGCCATCCTGGCACACCAGCAGTTGGCAGTTGAGCAGATTGGTGCACCACCGGCACACCAGCAGTCGGCAGTTGAGCAGATCGGCGCACCACCGGCACACCAGCAGTTGGCAGTTGAGCAGATTGGCGCACCACCGGCACACCAGCAGTCGGCAGTTGAGACAGATCCGGCTGGACGGCGAGGAGACCAGACAGATTCAGCAGATGGTGAGACAGATCCGGGAGACTGTGATAGATCCGGCAGAAAGAGATCCGGTCGATGGTGAGACAGATCCAATCGACGATGACAAATCCGGCAGATGGTGACAGATCCGGCAGACAGTGAGATAGATCCGGTCGACGGTGATAGATCCGGCAGATAGTGACAGATCCGGCAGAAAGAGATCCGGTCGACGGTGAGAGATCCGGCAGGACAGGGGCTGGACAAAAAAAAGAAAAACAGAAACGTGAGGCGAGCAGTGAGACAAGGAGACGGGTGAGACAAAGAGATGGGTGAGACTGTGAGATGGTGAAAGTAAGAGCTGTGTGAGACAACCTAGAGAAGGAATTCGGCGAAGCATCGGAAAGAACTCAACGTATTTCCAGATTTCTTCAAGAGAGGTTAAAGAGCATTGCGGTAAACTTCTAAGTGGCAGTGGAGCAGCCTTTCAATTCAACAAAGGCAAGAAAAGCTAGAAGAAGGGTAGACACAGTAAGTGACACTCTTTGTATTGTACTTGCTTAGTATTTACAATAGTGAAAAGAGCAGAGAATTAAGACATCCATTGTAACTGGAATTCTCAAGTTAGTGGATGGTCTCAGTAAGGGAGAGTCCCTACCACAGTGGAGTACGTCACATTGACGGAACCACGTAAATCTCGTGTGTCCTTAATTTGCTTTACATTCTATATTTTGAATTGAGTTGTGAACATAGCTAAAGTATCAGTCAACCCATAACCTAACGAAGACCTAAACAAGAACATCCGAATTGTCTATTAGGCAAGGTGTCTGAAAGGTGACTTTGAGGACTATTGTGATTAGTAGGTAGCAATAGATCTACCTTAGTCGAGTCTGAGAAAGCGTTCGCTTTTAAGAAAAGGTTGAAGTTGTTCACTTACCTGCGAATTGCGAATTGTGGTGATACTGATTCACCCCCCTCTTAGTATCACAAACTAGTAGATCCTAGGGAGAAGTCGAGAACTTCAATTGGTATCAGAGCACAGATTCACCAGTTTGAAGCTTAACAGCTTGGTGTACTAGTTTGAAGGGATCTAGAAGTTTGACTTGTTCAGCATACTGAGAAATGGAAGCCGGTACTAGCACTAGCACCACTTATAGCAAGAAGGTTCCAATCTTCAATGGAACCAACTATCATATGTGGAGAGCAAGAATGTAAGTGGTATTTGCAACCATGGGCATGAATGTGGTGAAATGTGTACAGGAGGGTTTTATGGCTCCGGAAGAAGGTAAAGACCCAACCCCATAGGAGTTAAGGTAGTTTGAGATAAATGGGAAGGCCTCAAATGTCATCATTTCAGCATTGACAGATGCTGAGTATGCTAAAGTTATGGACTGCAAATCTGCCAAGGAGATATGGGACAGATTGCAGAAAGTCTATGAAGGTGATGACAGAATAAAGGAGGCTAAGCTTCAAGTGTTCAAGGAGAGATATGAATCTCTCAGAATGCAAAAGAATGAGACAGTTCAAGAGTTCTTCACCAGGGTTATTGACGCTGTAAACGACCTGAGAAGTCATGGGAAGAACAAGAAGGACTCATCAATTGTGAAGAAAATTCTGAGAATTCTGCTTGAGAGGTTTGCCTCAAAGGTGGCAGCCATAAAGGAGAGTAGAGATCTCAATTATATGTCTTTACATGATCTTCAGTACAATCTCATTACATATGAGATGAGAATAAAGTCAACTGAGAGCTCCTCAACGTTAAAGGTATCCAAGGAAGCAGCTTTCAAAACTATGAAACACCTGAAGATAAAGGAAGAGGAAGAATCATCCAATAAGGATAATGATGATGATGAGGAAGAAAGTGAAGGTGAAGTATTGGCTTACTTCACAAGGAAATTCAAAAAGGGGTCTAAGAAGGGAAAAGGACAGTTGTCCTTGAGATGTTATCATTGTGGGCAGACTGGACACTTTGCTTCTCAGTGTAAAGTGAAACTTGATGATGAAGATGAGGATGGTGATGATGAGCAAAATTCAAGATGGAAAAGATCATCATTCAAATCAAAGAAGTCCAGTAAGAAGATTGCCAATCCACAGTGGAAGACGAGAGGCTTATTCAAGAGTTATGTGAGTCAGACAAAAGAAGCTGATGAGGAGGAAGATGAATACTCATCAGATGAGTATGTCTTTATAGCATCAGCACAAGGTGGTAGCTCAACCTCTGAAGAGGAAGAGGAAGTTGATGAAGAAGAGCCAGATCTTGAAGCTGAGCTGGAAGCAGCTTCAAAAGAGATAATCAGAAGGGGCAGAACCATAAGAAGGTTGGAGGCCCATATAAAACAAGTTGAAGCAAAGTCTGAGGAAGCTGAAAGTCAAAAGGATGAAATAAGGGCTGAGCATATTGACTTGAAGAGAAGATTTGAGGAGCAGATCAAAATATATGAAGACCTTACAGTAAAGCTTGGCTCAAGGGGTTCAAAAATCGAAGAAATGGAGAAAGAGTTGCTAAGACTTTAGCAACAACTCAAAAGTAGAAAAGAGAACTTGCAAAAGCTTGAAATGATAGGAGAAACAAGTTCTGAAAAAGGAGAGAAGAATGTAGAGAAAGTGCAGTAATCTGAGGCTGCATTGACTAAAAAAAATAAGAATGTGCCACAGAAGTTGAAAGAGAAGGTTGTGACTCAGAAAAAGATAGCTGAGAATAAAAAAGATCTGAAGAAGCAACCTAGGGTGGCAAACGAGAAGGAAGAAAAGAAAGTTAGCTAGTAGAGGGCTATGGCTGAACAGAAGAAGGAGAAGAAGGTGACTGAAATGAAAGTCACACAAGTAAAGAAGCTAGCTATTTTGCCTACACAACAAGTGATGAACAAAAGAAGACAAGCTGTGATCAGACCCAAGAAGAGGCAGTTTCAAGGTGATTGCCTTTATTGTGGAGTTTGGGGTCATAAAGCGAGTAATTGCTGGTGGATAAGGCCAGTATATCTCTCCAACTTAAGAAGACACAATGTTGCATACAGGGGGAGACAATACAAAATTCAGAAGAGAACACCTGTCATGAGTTCTTACACATACTGTAAAAGGCAAGGACACACTAACAAAGATTGTTGGTGGAAGCCTAAACCAGTGGTTTTAAGGAACAAGTTTGCTATATTGGTAGACTTGGAACAGTGTGAAAGGTGCGGACAGGATGGCCATAATGCCAAAAGATGCATGACACTTCTCCCTGAGCAAGAGAAGGCACTCAATGGCACAATGAAAACAAGTGGTGCAGTCAAAGCTGAGAAAAAGGAGAAAGCTATCTTCCAGTCAGTTCAAAAGAAGGAATATAAAGCTAAAAGGGAGGTGGCTAATATAGCTGAAATTGCACTCAAAGCTGACTGCAAGGATAAGCAGTGGATCCTTGATAGTGGATGCACTTCGCACATGACGGGAGACAAGAGTAAATTATCAAAGCTAAATAAATCAAGAGAAGGCAAAGTCAAGTTTGGCAATGATGATTCACTCAACATCAATGGTCAGGGGTCAGTAAAGATTGGAAGAGGAAAGCTGAAAGATGTTCTGCACGTTGAAGGACTCAGATATAATTTAGCATCTGTCAATCAGCTATGCAATGAAGACCATAAGGTAATATTCACAAAAACAAGTTGCCAAGTAAAGAGTAAAGAAGGCAATACTGTTACAGTCGAGAAGAGAACAGCTAGAAATTGATATGTGATTGATAAGGATAAGACAAGCAGCTGTTTACTCACCAAAGAAGAAGAAAATCAACTCTGGCATAGGAGGCTGGGACACTTATCATAGAAGAACATGAGGAAGCTGATCACTACTCATGCAATCAAAGATATTCCCGACCTCAGGAGAGAGAGAGAGTATGTTTGCTTAGCATGCTCTAAAGGAAAACATGTTAGAAAGCAGTATAAGACCAAAGAGTTCAATTCTGAAGCAGTGGTTGACATTGTGCATATTGATTTGTGTGGGCCGATGAGAACAAAAGGGTTGAATGGTGAGAGGTACTTCATCTTGTTCGTCGATGATTATTCCAGAAGGACCTACATCATACACCTCGAACACAAGTCAGAAGTTTTGAAATGCTTCAAGAGATGCAGAAGATTGGCTGAAAATGAGAGTGGAAAGAAGATCAAAGTATTAAGGTCAGATCAAGGCACTGAATTCACAAATGGAGCTTTTGAAGATTACCTTAAGAAGCATGGAATTCACCATCAGATGGCAGTAGCAAGAACACCTCAACAGAACGGGGTGGTAGAGAGGAAGAATAGAGCTATGGTTGAAATGGCAAGAACTCTACTGCTGCAATCCAAGCTTCACGCAAGATTTTGGACAGAAGCAACATTTACAGCTGTATACCTATTGAACGGAGTTCTACTAAGGCCCAATATTGATAAGGCTCCATATAAGTTATGGAGTGGGAAGAAGATAATAGCCAAGTATCTCAAAGTCTTTGGCAGCCCATGTTTTGTGAAGAACAAGGAGCAAAACTTGGGAAAATTCAACGCTAGGTCTGATGAAGGCATCTTTGTGGGATACTCAACAAAGACAAAAGGTTACAGAGTTTTCCTACATAAGCTAGGAAAAGTAATCACTACCAGTGATGTGAGAATAGATAAGAACTGGAAAATAATGTAGAATGGAGAAGCTGAGGACAATGAAGAAGATGACTTCAATATAGATGAAGAATCAGACCAACCCGAAGAAAAGAAACAAAAAGTAAGTTCAAATTCAGAGAAGAGTGAGTCTGAAGATGAAGAAAGAGATCCTCTCACAACTAAAATGGTGCAAGGAAGAAGGACAAAGAAAACATGGACTAGTGCTCATCAAGGAGATCAGATCATAAGTGACCCATCAGCAGGAGTTACAACAAGAAGAAGAATTATGGGAGCTACTGCTCTACTCTCACAAGTTGAACCAAAATCTGTTGAAGAGGTTATTCAAGACAAAGCCTGGGTCAAAGCTATTAATGAGGAGCTAGATCAAATTGAGAAGAATGATACATGGGAGTTGGTTCCAAGGCCCACTACTAAGAATGTCATAGGAACAAAGTAGTTGTTTAGGAATAAACACAATGAAGATAGCAAGGTGGTGAGGAATAAGGTCAGGCTGGTTTGCAAAGGCTACACTCAAATAGAAGGGGTAGATGTTGATGAAACTTTTGGACCAATAGCAAGGTTAGAGACTATCAGAATGTTCTTAGCTTTGGCAGCATACAAGAGGTATAAAGTCTATCAGATAGATGTGAAATCTGCCTTTCTGAATGGGCTCTTGAAAGAAGAAGTGTATATTGAACAACCCGATGGAGTACAAATCAGTAAGGATGAGACACATGTATGCAAGCTGAAGAAAGCCTTGTATGGTCTCAAGCAAGCTCCAAAAGCATGGTACAGTAGGCTAGATGCGTACTTGAGAAGGTTGAACTTCAGAAGAGGAACGGTTGATAATAACCTGTATGTGTTCAACTCAAAAAAAGGCTAGCTGATAACCATAGTATATGTAAATGACATCATCTTTGGAGGGGATCACTCTAAGCTATGCCAAGATTTTGCACAGAAGATGAGTGAGGAATTTGAGATGTCTTTGATTGGAGAAATGATGTACTTTCTTGGATTACAGATAAAGTAGTGTGAAGAAGGTATTTTATTTCTCAGACAAAATATGCCAAACAGATGCTGAAAAGGTTTGGCATGAAGGATAGCAGATCTATCAATACCCCTATGACAGTGGGCTATAAGTTAACAAAAGATCAGGAGGGAAGGAGTACAAGCCCTACAGAGTACAGGAAGATGATAGGGAGCCTTCTATACCTTACGGCATCAAGGCCTGATCTTATGCAAGTTGTGTGTGCTGCTAGCAAATTCCAAGCTGATTCTAAAGAGTCTCATGTGTTGGCAGTGAAAAGAATCTTAAGGTACCTCAAAGGAACATTGGAAATGGGCTTATGGTATCCAGCCATGGATTCTGTTAAACTACAAGCATACACTGATGCAGACTAGGCAGGAAATATAGAAAATCAACCAGTGGTTGCAACTTCTACTTGGGTTCAAAGTGTGTTGCATGGTTAAGTAGAAAGCAAAACAATGTTGCTTTAAGCACAACTGAGGTTGAGTATATGGCTGCTTATGTAGCATGTACACAAGTGATATGGATGCTAAGACAATTGGCAGACTTGGGTGTTGAAGTGAAGTTACTAGTGAGTGTACTTTGTGATAATCAAAGTGCTATTGATCTTAGCAAGAATCCGGTTCAACATTTGAGGAGCAAGCATATTGACATCTGGTATCACTTCATCAAAGATCAAGTGGAACAGGGTACAATTCAGTTGGAGTATGTTGGCACTAAAGATCAAATTTTAGATATTCTAACTAAACCTCTATCCACAGAGTTGTTTGAAAAGCACAGATTGAGTCTATCTGTGCAAATGCCTCCTCAAGCCTGAAGTTTAGGTGAATCCTCCATCTCCACTTTACGAGTTTTTTAGATTTGTAATTGGTTGGCAAAAGGGGAGAGAAGCAACAATGCAGGGGGAGCTGTTAAGAAAGGGGGAGTGCATATTTAGGAGGAGTTGAAACTGCTGCATAGTGGCTTTTGTCATGAGTGTTGCCAACAATTACAAAGGGGGAGATTGTTGTTCCCACAGCCTTGTATGAGTTGTAATTGTTGTCAACTAGGTTTAAGTGTGCAAGAAGGTAAAAGCCACATGGAGGGGTAAGAACATAAAAACCACATGGAAAGGGCAAGACAGTATCGGCTATTCAGAAAAACGGATAGAAAACCTAGGCACACCACCGGCAAAAGAGAGAAACCCATGAGGATCGGCACACCACCGGCACACCAGCAGTCGGCAGTTGAGCAGATTGGTGCACCACTGGCACAGCAGCAGTCGGCAGTTGAGCAGATCAGCGCACCACCGACACACCAGCAGTCGGCAGTTGAGCAGATTGGCGCACCACCGGCACACTAGCAGTTGGCAGTTGAGCAGATCGGCACACCACCAGCACACCAGCAGTCGGCAGTTGAGACAGATTCGGCTGGACGGCGAGGAGACCAGACAGATCTGGCAGACAGTGAGACAGATCCGGTCGACGGTGACAGATTCGGGAGATTGTGACAGATCCGGCAGAAAGAGATCCGGTTGACGGTGAGACAGATCCGGTTGACGGTGACAAATCTAGCAGACGGTGATAGATCCAGCAGACAGTGAGATAGATTCGGTCGATGGTGACAGATCCGACATATGGTGACAGATCCGGCAGAATAGGGGCTGGACGAAAAAAAAAAAAAAACAGAAACATGAGGCGAGTAGTGAGACAAGGAGATAGGTGAGACCGTGAGATGGTGAAAGTAGGAGCTGTGTGAGACAACCTAGAGAAAGAATTCGGTGAAGCATCGGAAAGAACTCAATGTATTTCTAGATTTCTTCAAGAGAGATTAAAGAGTGTTACGGTGAACTTCTAAGCGGCAGTGGAGTAGCCTTTCAATTCAACAGAGGCAAGACAAGTTAGAAGAAGGGTAGACACAGTAAGTGACACTCTTTGTATTGTACTTGCTTAGTATTTGCAATAGTGAAAGGAGTAGAGAATTAAGACATCCATTGTAACCGGAATTCTCAAGTATAGTGGATGGTCTCGGTAAAGGAGAGTCCCTACCACCGTGGATGTACGTCACATTGATGGAACCACGTAAATCTCGTGTGTCCTTAATTTGCTTTACATTCTGTGTTTTGAATTGAGTTATGAACGCAGCTAAAGTGTCCTTATGTCCCTTGCATCTCTTTTCCGTAGGGATGAAAACATCATTAAATAAATAAGAAATTCTTTAAATTCCTTGATGTTTTTTGAAATAGCACATTAACATTCCCTTTGCAAATGCTCTAGCTTAAATGCCTATTTATGCAAAATTTTTAAAAGAAATCTTGGCAAATAAGAGGAAATTAGAATAATTAGAGATAGAAAAGTTGAATCATTATCAATGATCAATCTCCCTGGCATGCCATAATAGAATATGATGTCTTTCTTAATGAATTTAATGACTACTTTGCCAGTGACATTTGCATAAGATGTTGCTTCGACCCAATTTGTGTAGTAGTTGATTGTTACTAGGATGAGTTGATGTTCATTGGATGCTTTTGAGGTGATAGGGCCGATTACATCCATTTCCCACATTGAGGAAGGCCATGGGGATGTAATAGTATGCAATAGTGTAGGTGCTACATGTATTTTGTCTTTATATATCTAACATTCATAGCATTTTAAGATGTGCCAAAAATAATCTAATTTCATAGTCAACTAATAGGATCCTGCCTTTAAGATCTTTCTAATCATGGAGAGGCCACTGGCATATGGGCCATATAAGCCCTCATGCATTTCTTTTATAATAACTTTTGCATAGTTGCATCCATGCATCACAATAGGACTAAGTCTTAGTTGCATTTACAAAGGATGTCTCCACTAAGGAAGAAATTCATTGCCAACCTTTATGGAGTTTATTTTTCATTTTCATTTGCACCTTTGGGATAGTCTTAAGTGATGAGTTTATGGTCTCAAGTTTCATATTTGCCTAGTAATTGATAGATGATTAATGTCATGTCACCATATACATAGAGATTTTTGGCTTTCATTTCAAGAGCACACAATAGACCTATTACATACACTTTATATTCCACCATGTTGTTGATGTACTTGAATTGTAGTTTTGCTATGATTAGATATTGTCTACCTTTGGGAGAGATGAAGATTGCCTTTATTCCATGCCCTAAAGTATTAGATACTCCATTAAACCACATTTTCCATTCATTTATGGCCCCCTTGCCATCTTCTTGAGTCTAATCTATGGTTAGGCTGTCTTCATCTAGAAAATCAAATTTCATGGGCTCATATTCAAGAATAGCTTGATCTACAAAGAAGTATGCTATTGTGCTAACTTTGATAACTTTGTGATTGATATATTGAATATCATATCCTAACAAGAGAACTTGCTAGTAAGAAACTCATCTCGATAATGCTAGCATTTCAAAGATATATTTGAGGGGTCATCCTTGGCAATGAGTCAGGGCATATGATACAACTTGTATTATTATCAGAGTCAAAAAGCTATTCATGCCAAAGAATAGTAGATCTTTTCTAGATATGAATATTGAGCCTCATGTCATGGTTGCTTCTTTGGAGCATTCTAAGTATTGGCTAACATGTCATGGTTAATTGGGATATAAATCAAGCAATGTAATTGATCCTTCCAAGGAATTCCTATACCTCCTTTAGTGTTGAAGGTATGGGCATTTCTTGTATAGCTTTGATTTTGTCAAGATTAATTTTGATGCTCCTTTCACTCATTGTGAAGCCTAGTAGCTTACCTAAAGTTGCTCAAAAGGTGCATTTGGCTAGATTAAGCTTAAGTTGAAATTTCCTTACCTAGTTAAACAACTTTTTAAGGACTGCTAAGTGATCTTCATCTCCTCAAGATTTAGAGATAGTGTCATTAACATAGACCTCAATCACTTTATGCATAATGTCATGAAATAGGGTGACCTTGGTTGATTGAAAGGTGGTACCTATGTTTTTGAGTCCAAATGGCATGACTTTGTAGTAAAAGTACCCCAAATTGTAATGAACATTGAATGCTTAGCATTGTTGTCCACAAGGATGTCAAAGTGTGGAAAAAGGAAGTTATCTTGAGGGATTGCTTTATTCAAATCCCTGTAGTCCATGGCCATACAAAACTTACCATATTTCTTTGGCACCTTGACGATGTTAGCAACCCATTCTAGGTAGGCTATCAACTAGAGAAAGCCAACATTTAGCTATTTCTTAACCATTTCCTTAATTTTCAGGAGAATGTGTAGTTTCATTCTCCAAAGCTTCTACCTTATTAGTTTGCACTTTGGCTTTAAAGGGAGCTTGTGCATCACTGTTAATGTTTAGGCTTGACTTGTCTTAGTATGACTAGGTAAACACATCAATGTAATCTTTGAGCAATTGAATCATTCCTTGTCTATTTTATATTAGAAGTCTATTGCTAATTTTGACTTCGCGTAATTCCTCTATGATGCCTAGGTTAACTAGTTCAACTAGTTCCTTCTTAGCTATGGATTGCTTCTCTTCTTATTTGATCGAGCATTAGAGATCTATTTAGATTTCTTCATTGTCAAGTCTACTTGGGTTAGCACATTGAGGACATTTTTAGACTTGATCTAAAGGCTAATGCTAGTTAAACTATAGGAAACAAAAATGTATTGGTAGGGTAGTTCATATGGATATGAGAATAGATATTAAGATGATGAAAAGGCTATTATTATAAGTGTAAGTGACCTAAATGTATACTATTGGCTAACATATGACAAAAGTTTGCCCATTTTGTTGCATTGTTTCCATTGAATGTCATGGGCATTAAGAAGTAAGGGTTTAGATTACATTCCATTGCCAGAGACTACAATGACTAAGGAATCTCCCAACTTTGCTAGTGACTTGTGAGAGTGTTTAGGCTACATAAGTGGATGAATGGGGTTTGAGGTAGCCCTTCTTTCTTTTTCAAAGATCATGTGGATTGTTCATACATTGAGCTCGGCAGTGGCTTTGTTTGTTGTATCAAGGTTGCCATGGGTTTGATTAATGATCCCTACATTGTTGAAGTGGTGAGTGAAGGGAAGTGCAAGGTTGATTACCTCATCCTCTGGGTACCTTTAAGTGGCATTGTCTTGACTTAAAGTATTTGATCCCAAAGTAATCTTGTTGTCCACTGGGTTGTATAAGAGCATTCATGCCTTGGAGATGCTTTTCAATTCCTTTTCCTTGATAGTAGCCACTCTTCATCATTACTTTGGTTGCATTCAGTGATGCTTTGGATGGTAAGGGTGACATCTTGAGGTATAACTCCTTTGACTAGGGAGTCATGTTTGTGATTTGAAAGACTTGGGGAAAAGAATAAAACAATCACTCATGCTTTAATCAATTGATTCTTTATGGTGGAAAGTTTGTTTCTTTGCCCTTTAGGCCTTCATGTTCATAACAGCAGTCAGGCCATTTTTGGTTCATGGTTACATTACCATGCTGATGTGTTAGAAAATCAACATCTAAACTTGGTCCTTATGGGTGATTTGGGAGGCTAAGAATATGTGAATTTATCAATGTAAATTCCTTTTCCCCTAACATGTTATAGATCTGGCATTCCAACTATACTCAATGTATCTACAATAGCAATTAGATTTTTCAACAGATTCCATTCCAACTGCAAAACCTTAAATTGGGTATCCCTTCCAGTGTGTTCTTACAAGGTTAATACAAATGTGGTTTCATTTATTCATCATGGTAGCAGGGTGGTACCCATAAGGGATCACTTAGGGAATATCATCTGTGTTGTAACTAAAACTATCCATGTTCATTTTGCTACAGAGGTTCTAGAACTGATGGCATTATGATTGGGGGTTCAGCTAGTGGCACCATTATTTTGAGTCATGTTACAGTTGAATCTAATTTGGAGACTTGCCGAGGCACTAAATGACACCTTTCTCCAAGAATTTCAATAATGGACTAACAATTTTGCTTCTTTTACTGGAGGGGGTCAATATGCTAAGCCTTTGCAATATGTTATCCATAGCCAACAACTAGCTTTTACACTCATCACTAATAAGCTTTGAAGCACCTAAAGAGGCATAATGTTGATGTTCTATAAATTAGCTCAAAAATTCAAAGAAGAAGAAAAAGAGGTCACAATGGTCAAATGATATTGATAAATAACATCAATTGAATGGGAATACTAATCTAAGAAGGAGACTCATTTGTCAGTATTGTTGTCAAGTGTATGGTAGAAAATGCAACTTGGATGACCATTTGTATGGGAAAAAGGCCTACCATCAAACCAATAAATCTAACATCTATAGTTGATCCTATCTTGTTGTCAACAAACTGTACCCAAAATTCAAGGGAATCATATAGGCAAATTCATAAACTAATGAATATGATCACAACATGCATGTACTCTTATAGATGAAATTAAAGATTCTAACTCTAAATCAGTGGGAAGGAGTGTTAATAAAGAATACAACAAGAAAATGCAAGTGAATACAAAACTCTATTTTGTAGATTCATGGCCAACAACCTTAAGAAGCATAAAAGTTTTCATGGCACCATATATTGTCATATTGCAAGAAAAGTAATAGAATAAACTAACAAAATTTTTAATTTAACTCTTCCACAATAATTTAAAGAAAAAGAATCCCACAAAATATGACCTGTATAATGATGAGAAGAACACCCACCGAATGACTAAAGATGAAAACCTCTAGTAAAAACAAAGAATATAATGAAAATGGTGGGGAAAAGCAATTGGGAATTATAGAGATATCTTAAATTATAGTCTTACATTAGGACAAAGCATGTTTAGATGAACATGTAGGCATTTGTATTAAGCAAACATCCTGGTTAACATTATAACACTACCTAAAAAATGGAATAGATGTTCTTTTGATCATTTAAAGAGGTGTGGTCAAATATTGATATGCTTTTCAAGTTCCTACTTTATTACCACTGCAGGTAGGGTCAAAAATCATTTGACATAGATAATAAGTAGACCCCATGTTTATAATAACTACAGGTCTTTTTGTAGCTTGCATAGCTTTTACTTATTTAAATTTTTTTGGTCATTGATTATTGTCATTCAATGAAACAATTAATAGGATTTCTAATTTTTTGTGTTTTTAACATCATTAGTCCTTGGATGATTAATAGTGATAGTAAATATGTCAAATGTAAAATAGAATATATTCAATTCAGATGTGTTCCTTGTAAGATGCATGTGATATCAAGCTCATCAATTATGTTCCAAATTAAATTTCAAGATTTCTCACCAAAGGATGAGACCTATGTAATTGGTGAAAAGCTAAAGTTGCCTAGAAAGGCCTATGCAACTAGGAATCCAGGTCAAGCAATGGCAAATATGAGCAATTTTAGGATCATACACAAGGTTCGAGTGCACATTGTACCTTAAAAATAGTTTTTTGAGGAGCTATGAAAAGAAAACATGTGATTAACAATATTTCAAATTTCTTTCTTCATTTTTAATGTTTCTCATTGGACTTCAACACAACAATTGAAGTTTGAACTTTGACTTAACCTAGATTGTTACCCATACCTCCATCCAAGAATTAGTATTTATTTTGATTATATAATGCATAAAGCTAAACAATTCTTTGAGACACAATTTGATGACCAACACCTGACTTTTTTTTGTAGGAAAAATAGCCATCTGCTATGATGTGATGTCCATTTAGAGTCTACTTGGGAATAAGACTTTTCTAGCCATATTCAATGATGTGCTATCGATCTAGAGTCTACTTGGGAATGAGACCACTACCAAAAAAAAATGGTATGACAGTGGTTCAAAACCATTGGTTTTAAGCTCAAAACCATTGCATAAAGTCTAATGCAGTGGTATTTAGTCGGCTAAATTTATGAGTGCTACAATAGATCTAATGTGGTGGCTTTCTCTACCTATAACAACACATATGAAACCATTGCCTAAAGGTGGTTTAGATAGTAGTTTTAAATGACTATTGTTGCAATTTCTATAATCTTTATATAGTGATTATGAAATGCATATGCAATGGGTTTTTCCACATTTAACAATAGTGTTTGAAGAAATAGGTGGTGATTTTTTTATACAATATGTAACAGTGTTTGAGTAGAATATGTAGTGGTTTTTAATAGAATACCTAGTGGATTTTTTAGTGGAATATGTAGTAGTTTCTTTGTAAAATACATAATGGTTTCTTTAGAATATGCAATGGTTTTTTTTATAGCATACCCAATAGTTTTTTTTGGTAAAATACACACTGATCTTTTGTAGAATATGTAATGATTTTTTACTATATTAGGCAGTGTTTTTCTTTAGTGAAATATGCATCATTTTTTGATAGAATAGATAGCAATTTTTTAGTTTAATACAATTTTAACATAATGAGCAATGGTTCCACTCAAAATGTGCTTAAAATAAATGTACAAACATTGTTGCAAATGTTATTAAATAAATAGTATAAGAAACAACTAATATTTAGCACATCTCACATAATTTCAATGCACAAATAGAAGTTCTAAATGATTATGTACAAAAATTGCAAAGCCCTCAAGCTTAAGGGCATGAATCATCCTACAAAAGATAAACAAAGCTTTTGATCTAAACTTTGAAACATTTAAAATAAAGTAAATAACTAAAAAAAGTAAAAAGGATGAATAAATTACACACCAGCAAAGATTAAGATTGGTAAATATCTAGTTTTATTTTTTCTTTCTGAATTATAGATTTTAATGGTGGTATTAGTAGAATAGTTTGGAATTCCACATGAAATCACACTTAGTGGATTTCAAATTGTTGCTAACAAAATGTTGCTTTCACGTTCCTTATGATGACTTCAATAGCCTTATCACACCCCATGCTTTGTTCTTGGTCATTTCAATGTTACAATAAGTTAAAGGGATATGCTATATAGAGAAATTGTAAATAGAAAACAATGAGAAGCACAACGTATACAAATTGGAGTCCTTAATTTCAAAAGCACAATTGTTACTCCTTCAGAATTCAAGGGTATGAATGGGAAATAAAGAAGCATTAACCTAAATAAAAGTGAAACAAAGGACCAAGAATTTAGATGCATTCTGCAATTGGTAACATAAAAAAATTCTAAACTATGATTAGCATCCACTGCCCAATTGGTAAACCATGTAATTGCATGAAATTCTTCCTTGGTGATCCCCAAATTCAACATGAAATTTTTATTTGATCAAGGCTAGAACTATAAGGTTAGCTCACTATGAAACATGCATGTACATGCTCAAGATATAAATGCCTAGGGCTTCTTTGCTCACTTATGTAATGTTTCAATTGGCAATGATGATGGCATTGTGTATAGCAAGCCCTTTAAAGGAACTATTGCACGGTCTGGACAAGCAACATCATAGAGTCAAATCTATAGCAGAAATGGAAACAAAGAAATTGAATAAAAGATAGATAAAATGTTTAGTGTGACAATTCAAATGATAAATAATTTAATCAAAAGCACTAAAGTTATTAACTTGTTTTCTCTAATCATTGGCATCCATCCACTCCTAAAGTATTTCATCACCATCCACATTGTCATTCAATTGCTCTAAATCTCTTTCAAAAGTTAGATCATTTATTTGTAGCTCAACTATGGTACTAAGTACAAAGTATATTCATCAAATACCATGTAAATGGAAATCAAATCAAAAACAAGAAAGAACATCGAAAAAATTAGGGCAATGATCAATGAGGGGAAAAGCAATTCCATTTTTGTTAGGTAGAAAAAGGGTATAGGCCATTTCCTTTGATTGTTTTTCCCTTTCTACATTGCATTTAATTAAGTGGCATAAATCTCAAGTTGGTTCTTAACTACTATTGTAAATATACTTTTTATTTTTTTTTTTGGAACAACAAAATTTTATTAAGTAGATAAAAAAACCATGTAAAGAACCTACTAATTATATAGCAATAAGTGGCATTCTTAATGAATTTACACAACATATATGGCATCAAATTTTGGCCAAAGTAAGGAGATCATGAAAATTTCTTTTGAATTCAAAATAATTATAAAGACCCATCATGATCACACACTAAGAAATTGAAGGAGTGCTCAAGTAACCAAAGACCAAAGAGATACACCATGTTAATGGCTGAGAACATAGGATGATGGTTACTAAAAGAGCATGGTTGCTAGTTAAGGGCTTAAGCCTCAATGCTCTCTAAAGTCTAGAACTTTAGACAATTCATGCAAGAGTTGAAAGTCACAAGCAGTAGATGTTCCTAAGGATTTGAAAGTTCCCTACGTTGGCTAATAGGGAAATTAATAAAATTAAAATGATAATATTTTGGTGACCATAGGTAGGCGCAAGGTAGGTAGACAAAAGGAGAGGAGGAGGAGAAGGATGGCAATTAAGATTTGGTGGAGTGGAGCAATAGATAAGTATGAATTTGTCAATCTATTTGGTAAGAGGTGATGGCTAGGATGACAATATAAGGTTCAAGAGGCCGTAGATGAATTTATGAAAACCCTTATTCCAAAATTTAAAAATAATAAGGCATAAATTATTAAAAAGAAATGGGTAGTGATTTAAGACAACTACTTTATTTTATTTTTTTTAAAAAAAAAGCATAAAAGATGAGGTAGTAGTTCCAAACCAATGCCTTATCCCTTCCTTAAAAAAGACAAAGGCAGTGGTTCAAGATCATTATCATACCCCTTTTCTTTCACAAAAAAAAAAAAAAAGGTCGTTTATGAAAAAAAGACATAAACCATTGCTTAAACATTTATAACTACTATCGTATACCTATTGTGTAAAACTTACCATTGTCACACATTATCATAACATATTTACATCAAGCTTATAATTGTTGCTTTAAGAGTTTTAGCAATGGTTTTTTCATTGCCACAAAGGAACCACTATTATAGGACATTTTTGTTGTAGTGACTTTTACTTTCTATTGTTTGGGTTTTTTTTTTCTGTTTTTTTTTTGGCTTTTTCTTTGAATCTTTGAAAGAAAAATATATTATGTAGTTTTGATTATCCAACTTTTTACACATTTTGCATGATCTTTAAGACCAAATGTAAGCTCACCTCTAAACACCATAGTAGTATTGTCTTTGGAGCAATAAAAAAGATAACTATTTGTAGTTAACTTTACATTTTTCTTTTTTGGTTTTTCAAACTTTTAAGTTTATTTCTTTCATTTTATGAATCTTTGTGTGTTTTATAGGATGCACTACAATGATAAGGAATTTGTACAAATACCAAGTTCATGTATTTGATTATGGAACAACAATTTTTTGTTTAATAAGTTCATCTAATACTCTTATCTTGCCTTATATAAAACCTTGTATTTTACACTTACACATTGATATCCATACTATCTTAAAATTAATTTACAACTTACATATTGTAAAGATGATGCCAAGTATCCATGACAACATAAAATACTTGACAATTAATGTCCAACTTAATAATTACTTTATTCCATTGTTGTGAACTTTCTTTTTACCTTATAGTAAGTTTTATGTCCTAAGGAAAGTATCATTTCCTGTGATGTTTATGATACTATTATACATCTATAGTTTGCTTAGAGGTAACATTTTACATTCTTTTTGGATCTTCATGAGAACATAAATCAATGCAATTTTGATTGTTTAACTATTTACTCTTGTTGAGTGATCTTCAAGGCCAAACATGAGGTCTCTTGTAAATAGTCTAGTGTTATTTACATGGAAGCAGCCAAGAAGTTGCTATTTACATTAGTCATTGTTTTTTGAAGTTAATTTGATTTTGTTAGATTTCATAAGCTGTAATAGGTTATTTCTTTAATGATATGAATACTTTTATATCTTGCAAAAGGCACAAAGAAGCTAGAAAAGTTGTTCAAACCTCCAAGAATAAATTTGTTTTTGATAAAAGGATAGTAGTTTGATTGAAGTAAGTTTATGCAAAACTTTTTTTGGTTTGTTGTAGAAAAAATAAATAAAACAAAAAGATGTTTGGTGACATGAGTGACTTAAAATGTGTTCCTCTTTTTTTTCCCCTCTTTTCAAATTGTATCTCTTTCTTTCGATACTAAAGGTGTCTTTTTCCCCAATTATTGAACCAAGTGGAAAGGTTTGACATATATCTTAAACATGGAGAATGAGGTTGTCCTACTTTTTCCATCATTACTAAAACCTATTTGAGCAACAACATCAACAAAAACTTGAATTGGTTCTTTCAAGTAGGTCTCAGATATGATTCTTAATTTTCAAGATTGAATAATTGTTAAAGGGAATTTGTACAATCAATATCTTGGAAGCTAATTGATTATTTTTTGAGTCTAATTTGATTACTTTCCTATTATTTAGGGTTTAAGAACTCTCTTTTTTCATTTTTTTTTTGTTACTTTATGGAAAATAGATTGCAATTAGTATTAAAGGCACTAATATTAATATTGGTAAAGCCTTTTTTCTTTAGGTTCCTATGTTCATGTCTATCATTTCTTTGGATGCCTAAAAACTAGAAAGATAAAAATCCATTGCTTTTAAACTATTTTATTTCCATGAATCCTAGGATAATGATGTCAAAAAATGATTTAGTTGAAATTTAATTTTTAACCACAATGTTAATTATTTCATCATATGAGTACCTGTGTGCCTTGCATAATAAATAATAGTGATAGAAAATACATACAAGTCTTTAAGTGCATAGATATGACAAGTGAATAGCAATTTAACGATAGTAAGCCAACAAGTCCACACACACCTCCTCATTTCTAGTTTACCTTGAGGTAAAATTTTTCCTTGTTTTTGGTTATTTAAGATCATATAATTTTTGCAATTTTGATTGCTTAACTTGTTTATACTCTTTGCATGATGTTCAAGGCCAAACAAAAGCTCACCCCAAACACTCTAGTAGTTCTTACTTTGAAGTAGTTTATAAGGTAACTATTTACCTTAAATGCCTTTTTGAGGTTAGTTTAGTTTGTTGGTATTTCTAACTTTAAAGTTATTTCTTGCAAAGATATACAAAAAAATAAAAAATAAAAAATAAAGGTTCTAAACCTTTATGGATTTTTACAATTAGATCTCAACCTTTTAACATTTTCATTTAAGTTTTAAGCCTTTTAACTTTGTTTCAAATTAGTCATTTTTTGATGGAAAATAGTCAGGTTATTAATAATTTTTGTTTAGTGAAGCCATTCAAAAGGAACCATTTTGAAATGAATTTAAAAGGTATAGAATTCAAATAAAAATATAAAAAGATTGAGGACCTAATTGTAAAAATCTAAAAATTTTTAAGACCAATTTTTTTTAATCCCATTTCTTTCATAATATTAATAATTTTGACTCTTGCAAATGGATAAAGATAGTGGAGAAATTATACTAGGCTTTAAGTACATAAATTTAACAAGGGAGTGGTAGTTATTAGTGCAATAATGTATTGTAAAAATTTACTCTTATCTTATAGAAAATCAATGTGGTTTTGGGTGACGGTGAGAATCAAATAAGTTCCTTTGTTTAGTCCTTTCTTCTCGCTTTCTTTAGTATCTCACTTGATATTTTAGCAAAAATTAGTTTTTCAACCAATTGTGAGTAGAGTTGCTTGTAATTTTTTATGTTTAGGTGGGTAGATAACCAAGAATACCTAAATAAGAGGATCATTTATTCTGCTAGAAAGGAATAGTTGTTGGAAGCAAAGTTACTGTTTATGAAGGAACATAATGCATTGAACTAAACACTTCTTGGAGATGCAATTAATATATGTAGGATAAATAATCATCTACCAAAATGTGTAGACAATACTACTATCCATCCAAAATTTACTTAAGGTTAAAACTTTTCTTTCTTTCCTCCCTATTCTTTTTCTTCTTCTTCTTCTTCTTCTCTATTTAGATCTTCAAGTGAACATAAATTTGCATTTTTGAATGACTGACTTGTTCTCCCTTGATTTACGAGGCAAAATGAAAGCACACTTCTAAATACTCCAATCGTGCTAACTTTGGACCAACCAAAAAGGTAATTGTTTATTTCACAATGACTCTAAAAGTACACCTCTTAATTTTATTTGTCATTTTTTCTTTTATAACTTCTAAGTTAAATTCTTTCACAATATGTGACAACTTTTGGGAAAATTTTATATTCTTATTATCTTAAATCATAATAGAGCTATAGTGCTATTCTACACACATACATAACTAACACTAAAATAGTAAAGACTAGATAAAATGAGATAATAATAGATTTCAATAAATTAAAGATAACAAATCCCTAAATACTATAAAATCTCCTAAAAATATAATTATCTTATAGTTATAACACAATTAATTTCAATGCACTCCTTCAAGTTGGTGAATAGATGTCTTCCATTCTCAACTTGCTAACTATCATTTGAATTATTCAATAGATAGTCCCTTTATTAGCATATCAACCAACTACCCTTAGTTAAAACAAACAAAGTGCAAATCAATATATTGTCTAACTTTTCCTTTATAAAGTGTTTATCAGCCTTAACTTATTTGGTATGATCAGGTTGTATAAGGTTATGTGCTATATTGATAGCAAACTTGTTATCATAATAATATGTGTCCCTACATGATTTTCAAGTCTTCTGAGATTATTTTAAGACACATTAATTCACAAATTCCAAGCAGCATAGACCTAAACTTTGCTTTTGAACTTGATCTAGCCACAACATTTTGTTTTTTACTTCTTCAAGTTGCTAGATTTCCACCCAAGTACCTAATATGGATTTCTTATCCATAACAAATTGAGCTTAATTTGCATCAATATAAGCTTTAAGAGTCAACTTCTATCTCTTCTTAAATAGAATACCCTTTCTAGGAGTTCCTTTCAAATACTGTAGGATCTAATATACAACCTAGAGATGAAATTCCTTAGAATTATGCATAAACTACATCACCACCCTAATGACATAGGCTATGTTAGGCCTAGTAAGAGATAAATAATTGAGCCTTCCTACGAGCCTTTGATAAACACTTCTCTCTACTAATGTATCTTTCAATGCATCTCCAAATGTATGTTTTTGTCTTATTGGTATCTTATTTGGCTTGCATCTTAGTTTGCCTATCTCCTTTAACAAATCTAAGACATATTTTTGTTAAAAGTTCCATTTCAAGTGTGTAAACTTCAATGTTGAGCAAATAATTCAATCTTTTAAAATTTTTAATTTCAAATTTCTTCTCAAGGCACTTCTTCAAGATTTTTTTTTCCTTATAGATCATTTCTAATGACAATTATGTCATCCATATACACATGTAATACTATCACTTTCCTTGAACTAGATTGTTTAACAAGCAATTGTATGATTACCTAAACTTTACTTGCATCCCATAACAAGCATAACTAGGTAAAGCTTCCAATCCACACTTGTTATGACTATTTCAAACCATATAGAGCTTTTTTTCAATTTACACAACTTTTCATTTCCCTATTATAAGCTAGAATGAGGAGGAATCTCCATATGCATTTGTTCTTTAAGATCACCATGTAAGAATGCATTTTTAATGCTTGAACTATATTCATTTTGCAACTAGAGCAAATGTTTTAAGGTAATTAATCCATAAGTCTATGTATAACCCTTTGCTACTAACCTCACCTTGTACCTTTTAAGTGATCCATTGACCCTATATTTTACTATGATGATCCATCTATGACCCACAAGAGTTTTTCCCTCTAGGCAATTCTACCAAATCCCATTTTGCTTCAAGGGCATCCATTTCAACTCTTATAGCTTCCCTCCATTTCTTATAACCTAGTGTCTTAGATAATGATTTAGGTTTAGACATAATGTTTAGATAAGGGAGAAAGACTTTATGGGTAGTAAAAAATATATTGTGGGACATAAATAGATTTATTAGGTGTTTGGTGCATGTCCTAGTTCATTTTCATAGAGCTATGGATATATCAAGATCATTAGCTATAGGTACATCAAAGCTATTTTTATCAAGCATGATCGATGTGGGAATAGAAATTGCAAGAGGAGAAGTAGAAGTAATTATCCCATTACTAAAATATGGTTTAGATTCTTTAACATGATTAGGTTGAATAGTAGGGGCTTTCTTCCTTATGTAAACTTGTAATGGACAAGTTGGTTGAACTTGTGCTTCTATTGTTATTACTAGTTCAAACTCATTTAAAGCAAGAGTAGGAGCTTAAACACATTTGAAATGGAAGTAAAAGATTCAAAAACAAGGGATGAACATAAGAGGTAGTTTAGATAACATAAGAAGATCAAATAAAAAAGAATCCTTGTCCTTGTCTTCTACAAATAATTTCTTCCTCTGAATATAAAGATTAGTGAAATAACTTTTAGCCTCAGCCAAGATGGCATTTGTAGAATGATAGAATTTTCTAGTGGGAGGATGATAACACTTATGCCCTTTTGGGTAGAGGAATAACCTATAAAGACACATTAGAGAGCTCTAATATCTAATTCACTCCTATTTTGGGAATGAATGTGGGCAAAGGCAACACAGCCAAAGATTTTGGGAACAAGATTATTTAAAGTATTGAAATTAGGATAAAAGGTAGATAGGACTTGCATGGGACTTTTGAAGTTGAGCACTCGAGATGGCAATCTATTTATAATATGTGCAATAGTTAAAATAGCCTCTCTTTAATAATCTTTAGGAACATTTGCCTGAAAAGAGGAAGGCTCTTGTGATTGCTATTAAGTGGCCTTTTTTATTTGTGTAACCCCATTTTATTGGGGGGATGTTGACACAAAAATGACTCATGGATTATGCCCTTTATGAGGAAAAATGAAGATAAAAATTAATTAAAGTAATCCTTGCATCATTTAATCAAAATCATTTGATGTCAACCCCAAATTAATTTTTGACCATGTTGAAAGATATAAGAACAATTGAATCCACATTTGAATTTGTTTTTTCAAAAGATAAATTCATGTCACACAAGTATTAATCATCAATAAGGACACAAACTAATGAGCTCCAAAAATATTTGGTATGGTTAAAGGATCCAAATGTCACTATGAATTAAAGAGAAAGGAGTAATGGTTCTTTTACTACTCATTTGAACTAAAGCATGTTTATGTTTTGCTAATTCACAAATAGTACAATGGAAAGAATCCACACCTATATCCTTGAAGAATAAGGAAACATGACCTTAAGAACACTAAACAAAGGGTGACCAAGATGATGGTGATAAAGCTAGATCTTGTCTACATTTGACATGAAAGAATCAAAGAGTAATGACAATGACAAACCTTTCTCGTTTTATCCATTGGATTCCTCTAGGTAGTAAAGCCCATTTTTCTCTCTCACATATCCAATCCTCTTCCTCATGATCTAGTCTTGAAATACACAATATGAAGAATAGAATTCCATAGAGCAATCCACATCTTTTTGCAAGTTTTTGTATTAACAAAAGGTTTGTAAACAACTTAAGCACATGTAGGACATTTTTAAGGATGAAATGTCAATTGACATGAACATAACTTTGACTAGCTACAATTATGGAAGTTCCATTAGCAATGATTATTTTTTGATTACTAGGACTAGGGGCATAGGAAATAAAATTTTTGGAAATTATAGGCCATGTGATTAGTAAACTTTGAATGAATGATATAGGAACCAAAGTGGATCATATTTCAAACATTTAGTGCATGAGATTGATTTTTCTACCTAAGAGTACCATAGAACATGAACTTATAGCTCTAAAATTCTTTGACATCCTTGAGAACTTTTCTTAGCCTCTCTTACTTCCTCCTTGTTCAATTTCAACTTGTTCCTCAAATCATAGTCACCTTTAAATTGTTTTTGACACACATGGGCCAATTCTAATTATTTTGCTACTATTTTGTCTAGCCATAAAGCTGCAACATTTTTTCTCTTGTATATTGAGACTTTTTGCAATTTGTGCACCATAAGAGTCCTTATTAGTAGCTCTAGATTGTTATGATTTACTATTTTCTTTGCCAAGTTGTTGATTAGATGTCATCATCTTTAGTTTCCAATTTTTTTGTTACCAAGGCCAAGCTTTCAGTTAACGGAGTTTCAAATATCATTCCACATCTTGATTGGCTTTTTCTTATGTGGATAGAATGGTTCATTACCTAAAACATAAGGCTAACACTTCAACTTCTATCTAACAAGATTCTCCCTTCATTCTGACAAGTCATTCACACAAAGGAATCATGAAATAATTTTAAATGTTTACACCAATCACTATTTTTAATATGAGTTGCACAATATTATGTCTTGAGTAGTTTAAATCAAATAAAGACTGTCTAATAAAGAAGTTTATTACTTTTGACTTTCTTTACTATGAGAGAATTGTTTATTACTTGAAAACATGAGACATCACTTGGTTACTATAAAATAGCACTTTTTCCTCAAGGTAGCTAAATCAATTGAAGTCCATAAGTAAAGAAACTATTGCTCTTCATTGACTTTCTTTACTAGAAAAGTTCATTTCATTACTAAAAATCATAACACTATCATCCCAATTATTTGGTAATAAGGCTTCACTTTTTATTGCAAGGAATCATTCACACAAGAATAAGCATCTAATAATCTCCATAATCTACAATAAACATTTTGTTTTTGTGACATATCCACATCATACATTCTTAGGTAGTTTGAATTCCATCAAAAAGAGAATCATTCATCTTAATTAGCTTATCCTTTGTGGATGAAAATGATTCATTGCCGTAAAAATAGATAGTCACTTTAAATATTTGCTAATAAGGCTTCTCCTTTTGTTCCAAGGACTCATTCACATAAAGGATTCATTAAAAATTAATTGAAATGTCTACACAATCACTAATTCCATTGTGAGATGCCACCTAATTTTGTCTCAAGAAGTCTAAATCCACATTCAAGTTTATTCTAATAAAGAAACTATTACCTCTTGATTAGTTTTCTTTACAATGATGGAAGCATTCATTGCTTGCAACATGAGGCCACATCTTAATTGCTGGAAAATAAAACTCCCTTTTTAGATGCTTTAAATCCCTTTGAATTTAATGGATATAAAGGGTTATTACTTTTGATTGGCTTCCGGTTTCCTAGGAGATAAATCATTCATTACTTTAAAGTTAAAGACTATCATATGATTCCATGCCAAATAAGAATTTATTATAAATAGAATAATAATTCCTGAAACAAGTAGGAGTAGATTGTTGTTCAGTTTATTTTAGTAAGTTTGTCATTATCTCTAAGGTTAGGGTTATTGTTGTTCCACAACCTTGTATGGGTTGTAATTGTTGTCAACCAGATTTAAGTGTGGCAGCAGAAGTGGCTCATTTAAGCATTCAAGGGATGAGTTTTTCAGTAGAAAGAAAAGGGCAAGAAAAATAAATTAAGAAGGAGGATAATTGCTAAAATTTTTGAATGGAACAGTAATATGAAGCCACATGGAGGGGCAAGAAAGGAAATCTGTCCGCAGCTACAGTGAGCCTACTAGGGGTTTTCATAGAAGGGAGTATATTAAACCAAGAGCTTATCTCTTTTGGAAAAACAACCTGGAAAATAGTGTGAGTAGACCAGAAGTGTTTGACGGTGAAGCAGACCAGAAACGTGCGATGGTGTGAGCAGAACCAGAAACGTTCAATGGTGAGACCAGATCAAGACTAGACCTAGATAACGTGAGTAGCAGATCAAGACTAGAGCTGGAAACGTTAGAGTAGATCAAGACCAGACCTGGAAATGTAAGACCAGATCAAGACCAGAACCTAGAAACGTGAAGAGCAGATCAAGACTAGACTTGGAAATGTGATACCAGATTAAGACCAGACCTGGAAATGTGAGAGCAGATCAAGACCAGACTTGGAAACATGAGAGCAAATCAAGACCAGACCTGGAAACGTGTGAATAGATCAAGACCAGACCTGGAAACGTTGAGAGCAGATTAAGACTAGACCGTGGAAACGGGTGAGACCAAACCAGACTGGAGCAAGTGAAACGTGAGATCTGGTAAGGACCAGGTGAGGCGTGAGACCAGGTGAGACGTGAGACCAGGTGAGGTGTGTGAGACTAGAAAAGGGTGAAATGGCTGACACCAGAACACACTGAAAGACTAGAATTGGTGAGAGACTAGAAAAGGGTGAAACGTGTGACATCCAGAACACACCGTGAGACCCAGAATCGGTGAGACCAGAAAACAGGTGAGACTAGACTAGGTGAGATGGTGAGACCAGAAAATGGGTGAGACGGTGAGATGGTGAGACCAGAAGACGGGTGAAATCGTGAGACGGTGAGACCAGGAGTTGGGTGAGACAACCTGAGAAGAAATTCGGGTGAAGCATTTGAGAGAACTTAACAAATTTTTTAGATTTCTTCAAGAGAGGTTAAAGTGTTTTTGGTGATCTTCCAAGCAGTAGTGAAGTAGTGCTATTCAAATCAAATAGAGGCAACACAAGCTAGAAAAAGGTAGACACAGTAAGTGACAGCTCTTTGTATTATGATTGCTTTGTATTTTGCAATAGTGAAAGGAGTAGAAGATTAAGACATAGCATTGTAATCATAGGGGATACCATACTGGTGTTCTCAAGTATAGTAGATTGTCTTGATAGAGGAAGAATGCCCTACCACCATGGAGGATGTCACAGTGACGTGGAACCATATGTAAATCTCTTGTGTCCTTACTTGTGAGAATTTACATTCTATGTTTTGAATTGAGTTGTGAACATAGTAAAAGAATTCATGAAACCCATAACCTAAAGAAGACCTAGTTAAGAACAACCGATTTGTCTAATAGGCAAGGTGTCTGAAAGGTAAACTATTGGGGGACTATTGTGATCAGTAGGTACACAATAGATCTACCTTAGTTGAATTGGGAAAGAGTTCATTTTGGCTTAAGTTATCAGAGTTTTTTTTAAGGGGTGTGATACTGATCAGCCCGTAACCCCCGTCTCAGTATCATAGACTAGTAGATCCTAGGGTGAAGTTGGGAACTTTCATTGGTATCGTGAGAGCCTTAATTCAAATTCACCTGTTTGAAGCTTAACCACAGCAGACTTGGTGTAGTATTGTGTACTAGTTTGAAGGGTTTTAAAAGAGAAGTTTTTAACGTTGTTTCACTTAAGCAACTGGAGAGATGGATGCCAAGTACTAGCACTAACACTACTTACAGCAAGAAGGTTATCCAATCTATGGATTTAATGGAACCAACTACCATAATCCGGGTGGAGAGCGAGAATGCAGGTGGTATTTGCAACCATGGGCATGAATGTGGGTGAAATCTTGTACAGGAGGGTTTTAAGCCTCCAAAAGAAAGGTAAGAAATCTCTCTTCTTTCACGGCGGTGAAAGATGCCCAGCCCTAAGGAAATTGAAGAGCAGTTTGAGATCAATGGGAAAGGCCTCAAAAGTGTCATCATTCTCCAGCATATTTAACAAATACTTAAAGTATGATAAATTGATGGATTACATATCTGCTAAGTGAGATATGGGATAAGATTGCCAAAAGGTCCTATAAGGTGATGGCAGAATGAATGGAGGCCTAAGCTTTAAAACGTTTCAAGGAGGGAGCGATATGAAATCCCATTCTCTCAGTAATGCAGAAAGAATGAGACAAGTCCACACAAGAGTTCTTCAGCTAGGGTTATTGATAGCTTGTAAACGACCTTAGAGAGTCATAAGAAGAACAAAAAGGATCTCATACCATTGTGGAATAATTTTGAGAATTCTGCACTGAGGAGATTTGCCTTAAAGGTGGCACACAGCCAGACTTATAGAAGACGAGTAGTAAGATACCTAATTCTATGANTCGTTGGAGAGGGAGAATTGAGGCTCATTGGTCCTTTCCTAGGTAGTTGTAGGAGTTCCAATTTGTTAGTGGAGATGGAGCTCAAATATATTTATTTTTTTTTCCATAACCCAAAAACACTTAATGACGGTATAAATACTCCTCTTTGGCTATGAAAAACCTAATAAAAAAGATAAGAGGCTACAATAGTAGAGAGAAGAAATGAGAGTGGTGATTGTTGGAAATTTAGCTTGAGCAATGTTCTTATATCTTTTGGATGTAAAGGCAAATAATTGTCTATCAGCTGAAATTTGGATAGCTTATGGAGGACAATCTTTCTTTGATTTTTGAATGATGGAGATTGTGTTTCAGAAAACACATATAACCTAGGTTTTTCTTTAGTTTTTTATGTCTATTGTTCTGGCTTTTTTGCATGGCAATTTTGATCAATCATTGCAATTGAAAGCTGTTTGTGGTTCGATTTGAGCTGTTTTTGGTGATCTACCAATGGTAGAATTTTTACTTTAAAATCAATACTTTTTAAATTTAGGTAAATTTTATTCTCTCACTTATGATAGTTTTGGTAAACCATGTTGGCTATGAACATTGCATAGTGGTCCAATATGAGCTTAATTTTTGGCGGCTGTAAGGACATTCTGAAAGTTTATTTGACGATGGTTGGATTGTTGTTTAGGTTTACTTAAATGTTGAACAGGAAGATGCATGAGTATTTTGAAATGGTTGAATTGGGAGATGGCATGAGTATTTTTTTGAAAAAAAAAAGAGAAATAATAAAAATAAAAGGTTATATCAATTGTAAGGCATAAAGCACTCGTAAATTCATAACAAAAATTGAAAAGCAAAATAAATACAATTGCACACTCACTCCTCCTTTTAGCCAAACGTTCTATGGCATACAACCATTCATTTTTTTCATTGTATCTTCCAATTCCTTGTAGGACATCAAGAAACTAAAACCATAAAACATTGTTCATATTCTCTGGAAGGCATACTGCAGAGTCTTCTAAAGTGCGCCCTGGGAAAAAGACAGACATCCAATTAAGCAAAGCTAGCCAGGATGATCATGCTTCAGCCTCCTTATTATCATCTTATTAAAAAATAATAAAAAACAAAATAATTAGCATAGCAAAGTATGAAAAAATTAATAATAAATGGCCAGTGGACTAGATGAATATAGTGAACACTTAAGCCCACGTAATACCAATGCGCAACTCTTGCTAAAATGTGTAAGAGTAGAGTGACTAAATATATTGAATGACAGAGTAAGAAACCTTGTTATGGCCTCTGTAAGGAGCTTTGAGTTTCTTTCCTTTTACTGTAATTATCATACGTATCTCTAGAATGACAATGTGCCAATAATTTTTGTTCAGGATCTTTCTACTAAAGCGAATACTGGGCCTCAAACCAAAAAATAGTAGATTCCACATTCCAAAAAATAGCATCCACAACTCTGTCCCGTTGCATATGGAAACTTTTGCGGACGTCTAAATTTTCCACCACCTAGACACAAGTTACTTTGACTAATAGAACTCTACTTAGAACAATAACCAGCCAATAAACTGCGGTGCTATAGTGGGAAAACTTGGATTTACTCTGTGATGATCTTCAGCTCTTCCTTGATGTACTTTATGTTACAATTTGAAGTCTAATTTTGCAAAACTTCAATGTGTTTCTATCATTGATTCATCTTCAAAAGTAAGCAGCATATATTGCCTTTGCATCCAACCATGGTAGCATTTGTGCAAGTAGACGGTTAAAGGGCATGCTTTACTTGATCTTTTTGTTGAAGAGCTTAAAATGGGTCAACATAGGAGGCATCCGAAGGTTTCTTCTGTAGTAGCGATTGCTTCATCCAAGCAATTCTTCTCCACATATTCAAAGATATGCAGCTTCAGACAAACTATAGGTTTCCTTGGAGGTCATAATTAAGCATTCCTTAACTTTTCCTCCTTTGTCCTTGAATTTTTCAATGCTTCTGTATCAATCAAAAAACCAAATACATTCAAATGTTTGTTATAGATGATGTTCGTTATTATAGTACCCCATAAGTTAATTGGAAGCACAAAGGTTACCGCATGACACTTTATCTCTTGTTGTCCAAGCAATCGAACCAAAGGGCAATAGTGTTAGAGATCACCACCTTCAATCATGCTGCACTGTACCACTTTTCAAAATGCAACTTCTATCCTTTTCTAGAACATTCAGTAATGCCCTTTAAGCGTGGATTTAAATCAATCAACGCCAAAATTTGGGGAAGGCTTGAATTGGAATCTCCTTAGCAGTTCTTTCTCATTTCCTCTTATTGAGCATTTCATTGGTCGTCGTCAATCGAGCGTGCTTATTTCTGCAAAAGAAATTGGCCAGTATTATATTATTACGCAAACATACCAAATGTTTAGCGCGTTATATAAGTTACTAATATTTTATTTTCTTCCTGCATTGATTCAACAATATTATCTACTTAGTTAAGCATGGAAAAAGAGGCTTGCAGGTTTAGTTACCTAAGTCGGAAACTGAGAGAGGGAAATAATCCCCCAAATCGTGCGGATTGTATATCAGCAGTTTGGGCGATTGACACTAGATGTCTGATCTTTGAGTAAAGGCAGAAACTCCTGAAATTTGTCTGCCAACAGCCTCCTTCCTTCTCTACTCGCTAGTTGTGTGGCACAGGGTTTCGTTTGAGTACCATATTTATAGGCACTCCGTTGGAATAGGCTGTGGCGTATTGCCTTAAAATACAAGTTTGAAAACCAAATATGCGTGTAGTAAGAGCTTGAACAGGTAGAATTAATATTTTGATAAACAAATTTTTTATTATAAAAATAATTAAAAAATTATACATAAAATTATTCTTCATTAAATATTATTTTTAATAATTATTTTAAATATTTTATAATAAAAAAATTTAATTTATATTTTATTTTTATATATAATTATTAATTATTATAAATAATAAAAATTATTATTATTCTTAATAATTACTTATTTATTCTCTATATAAAATTATAAATTTTTATTAAATAAATATATAAAAATATTTTTTAAATATTTAAATTTAAAATTTTTAAAAAATAATATAAAAATTATAATTAAAATTTTAATTTTTTATACATTAAATTTGATAATAAAAATCTATAAATATGTTTATTATCACAATATTCCTCGAATTATTAATTAACGGCTATATTTAGGGTGTCATGGAATTGATTTGATTGAAATGAAATACAATGTTCCCCACTTTTGTGGACATAATTTCGCTACAATTATTAGGAGAAGAGAAGAAAACAGTCTGTCTAGTGATTTGGTGGACCCACAATCACAGAATCGCCTTTCTTCTGGAATCAATGAGGCAGAGGGTTTATTGAGAATTGAGACAAGCGAAATCCATTAAATGGAAGCACTCTTGTTTCTATCTTTCCCTAAATATGCAATCCCTTGCGAAGAAAATTTAATCTCTTTTCTTTCGATAAACACACGTGCCTTCATGAAACGTGATGGCGAAGCAACATGGCCCCTCTTCGCTCGAACTTCAAATTGCGCAACCATAATTAATTAGTGTAAAAATTATTGAATTTATTTTCATACTCACGTTATAATTTTAAAATGAGTAACCAAATATATTATTATATAATACTTAAAACCAGATCAATAAATATTATAATTGATATTTAAATAATTATTTATTTAAAATTAATTAATTTTATGTGAAATTATTATTCTGAATATGCAAAGAATTGATGGGAACTCTATCCATCTTAGAGAAATTAGATGTTCACTCACATGCCTCTATTGCAACAATTGGCATCGTGCTAATAAAAGATTGTGGTGAAAGTCTTTTTTAACGTTAAATTATAATCATTTAAAATTATTAATAACTTCAAAATTATATATAAATATTATTTTTTATTAAAATAAAATTTATTTTTATTTATTTATAATAAAAATTATCGTAAAATTTTTAAAAATTAAAATTAAAATATATGTAAAATCAGTTTTTAAGAAGTTTGTATTTATAAAATTTTTCTTAATCTTTAATTTCTGATTGCTGCTAACATAAAAATTAGAAATAATAATTTTATTTTAAAAAAAAAATAGAGAAACACGATAATTTATATTAAGTTATAAATTATTTTAGAATATAATTGAATTATTTTAAAACTTAACTTTTATATTAATTATTATAAAATTGATTTGCGATGAAATTATTTAATTGACATTATGGTTATAATTATTATTCACAAAAATAAAAAATTTTGATTTAATTTAATAAACTAGTATGTGTTGCATGTTAAATTAACAAGTGTCGCCTTTATGCATGGAAATATTCAGGAAATTTACAATATATATTCAATATATTCTCACTCCATGACACTTAATTCTCAATATTTTTACGCAATAAAATTTTAAAAAAAAAACTTTTATAAATTACCCTTTTTTTTTCACCATATGAAATACTCTAAAAATCACTTTGCTATGATATTAATGCCACCTAATATTCTATTAATAATTGATTAAATTGAAATTTTAATTTTAATTTTATTTTTTATAAGTATAATTATTAATAATTTTATATTTTATAATAAATGAGATTTAATTTAAAATAAAAAATAATCAAAATAAATTTTTATGATATTAAAATTTATAAAATAAATTTATATTAAAATAAATAAATAAATATAATAACTATTTTTAAAATTTATATTCTGAAAAATTATTAAAAAATATTTTAAAATTTTTGTTCATATTAGTAAAATTATTTTCAAAATAAAAATTTTTTGAAAATATCTTATATAAATTAAATTATTTTCAATAAATAAAAAGACTCTAGTTAAAAACCAGATTATTTTAAATTAAATTTAACAACGAAAACTCCTAATATAAAATAAAGACAAATAGTAAGTTATTGGGTTAGGAAAAATGACATTGTTTTTTATTTGGTTTGACTCATTTTGCTATACAAAATTTGAAACTAATTGTATAATAGTTGGTTCAACTCATAGCATCTTAATTAAACTCTAAAAATGTAATTCGACTAATTTATACATATAGTCAATTCAATATATTTTTTGTTAACTAATTAAAATATTATCTTTTTTGTATAAAAACTATCCCGATATACACTTATGTAAAAAACAATTGTTACAACAACACGTTTACCGATTACAATTCAAAGTGTTTAAAATTTCAAAAAAATTTATTTTTAACAATTAAAATGCAAGTAAATTCAAAATTTAAATTTTTTATTATTCAAATCAAATTTTATAATTAATTAATTAAATTGTTATAAATTAATTTTATCTAATTTAATTTATTAATTTTAAAAAATTGTGTTAAATTAAATTAAATTAAAATGATTATATTTATAAATATATTTTTACTTCTAATAATATTTAAAAAATATTTTTAAAATAACTATAATAACAAATAAAATACTATTATATTTTTTTAATAACCACTTATTATCATATTATATACTGTATATATATATTATATATATATAATAATTATAAATTTTTGTTAATAAATATATACAAATATTTTTAAAAATTATTTAAATTAAATTTAGAAATTTATAATAAAAATATTAACTAAAATTTTTTTAATTTTAATTTCAATTTTTATTGGTTTATTTGCGTGAATAAAATTGTAAAACCATTTTATCACGAAGGACTCATTCAATTATTAGTTTGGACAGATATTTATGATTGTCACGGTAAGATTGGTGAGATAGAAATACAATGTTTCCCCCTTATGTGACAATATCGCACAATCATTTCGGAGAAGAGAAGAAAAGGGTGCAGTGATTACTTGAAAAATATTCGTGGACCACAACCACACAATCGTCTCTCACGTGGAAAAGGAATGAGCAGAGTTTAATGAGAAATCAGACACGGAATCCCATTAGAAGGCCAGTACTTCTTCATTGATATCTTTCCATAAATATGCATCCCTTCCAATAAACCATATTCTTCATGAACCGGATTTGAGGGCAAAAAACAACAATGAGGCCCCTCTTTTGCGCAAACTTAAAATTTTTGCAAACTATAATTAATTAACGTTAAAATTGTGAATTTTCAAATCCAAATTACAATTCAAAAATTTAAGTGTAAAAATGTTTTGTCTTCATGTAATACTTTTAAAAATTTAATCAATAATATCACAATTATACTCAAATTATTATCTGTATGTGAAATTGTCATTTAAGAATTTGCAAACAATTGAAAGCTCTAACCATCATAGGGATAATTGGATGTCCACTCACATGCTCGTTGTAGCAATTGGCCTATGCCAACAAAGAATGTTATGAAAATCTTGTAATTGAAAATTAGGCAATATAAAAATTATTTAATTAAATTTAAATTATATGAAAATATCACTTTTTTAAAAAAATATTTTTTATTAATTTATATAGAGATTATATAGTTTCTTTTTTTTCAAAATATAATAAAATCTATACTTTTAAAATCAAGTTTTATTTTCTTTTCCCTGAGTTGGGATTTGCTAGAAATTGTTCTTAAATTCACCTTCATTATTTCCTACTGTTAAAACTAGAGTAAATGATTTCTTTTTAAAATAACTTGAATGGAGACATCTATTAATGTCTGCAGTATAAATATTTTGAGACACAATTGTTTATTTAATAGTTACAAAACTATTTAAGCAATAATTATAAAACTGTTTTGATAAACTATATTACTTGATGCTTATTGTTATATTATTATTTGTAAAATAGAATAAATATGATCAATTTAATATGCTATGTGGTCCACATGTTTAAATAACAAGTTGTCCTTAATGTGCACGCACACGAGGCATTAATGCATAATATCCCTTGAGGTTAATTTAAATATAAGTAGTCTCACAAATTTAAAGGTTTTGGTACCTTATCTCTTGTCCTACTACTTTTTTTTGTCTCTTTAAGAATATGATCCAATTACATGGATTGGCTGGAGACATGGGGCATAAAAGGGCTTATTAGGTTCCATGTCAAAAAGTACATAATTTTTTATAAAGATATTCATTTCCCACTCAGAAATAATAAGTAAAATTAAATAACACATGCTAGATTTAATTAACATTTTTCAAATTAGTAAACATTATGTTTAATATCAAAGACATTGTGAGTTTTGCTAGAAAAGTATTCTTCATTTTGTGGCTCAAAATGTTTCCACTTTAGAAATAATAGATGAAACGTATTTTACTTAGTCAAAATAAGATGCAATCACTTGAATATCTATAGATAATATTCTATTTTGTTCTTGATGTAAATATTTGCATTTCTTATTTTTGAAATAATACATAAAATTAAATAACCATGCTAGATTGATATGAAAGAAACTATGTCAAGTTGACTTCCTTACATTTGTTAAATATTCATGTTCAAAGGTCCTGCATAAGTCAAAGCCAGTGATAAATATGAAGAAAACATGCTAATAAATTTGTTTTTTACTCACAAAGTTCAGAATGTCACCCACATAATCTTTTGTGATCCAAATAAAGATAGTACAATCATACATTTGATACATAATTCTTGCATTTTGTTTATTAAAAGATGAACCTAAGGCAAACACTTTCACCATATAAAGATCATACAATTTATTTATGATTTTGTTTATAAGTGTTATTTTAATTTGTTCCCACTCATGGCTAATGTAACTAGAACTTAAAGGGGTGTAGAGGATTCTTTAACAAATGATGGCCACCACAATCTCTAACAATATAGGAGTTTGTATAGCCATCACTATCTTGTAAATATTCATCCATTGCTCATGTTAGAAATAGCACAAAATTATAGAATTTAATTATAATTAAAGTAAAATTTTTATATAAATCAATTAGTTAAAATTCATTTAACAAATAAAATTTTAACAATCAATCAACATCAAACACAATTTTAATTTGTATATTGAAATATAATTACCTTAATGGCTTAAACAATCTTTATTGTATATGTTAATATTTAGCTTTTTCAAGCATAACAACATCCACTAGATACACTTGCTAGCATTCAATAAGAGTATTTGTAAAAATTAGAAAAATTTCATATAACTAATAAAATTCAACAAATCAAAATTTGAAATTTCTAGTTAATCAAACCAAACTTTATAATTGGTTAATGAACAAACATAAATTGATTTTTTTAGTCTAGTTACAATTTTTAATTTTAAAAAAATTATGCCTTAACTAAAGTGAACAAAAATATTATTTTATATTTTATATCATAATGACAACATCACTGGAAACAAAAAAACAAGTGTGGATGCATGTAGATGATGGATCTACCAACGACATACGTTTGCTTTATTGGTTTTCTCTTTGTTTTTCAAATTATTATAAATATATAACTGATTAAAAAGTAAGATGGGGAAGTCTATAACATGGCCACCAACAAATTAATTGTAATACATAGAATAAAAAATTAAAATAAAAAAAAATACATAGAATAAATGGCCTATGATGGCTGATATATTAGCTTGATCTTATCTTAACCCAAACAAGTCTATGTAACCTTAGTTAAGTATAGTGGAAAATAATTTTACGAGATGAAGGAACTGCCACACTATATAGTCGTTGCCCCTAACATACTCTTAATGAAGACTTTAATATCGACTTAGAAAGTGACACTATCAATATTATTTATTATAATGTTGAGACAAATCTTTGCCTAAATTTCGGGACAGAATATATTCCGTAGTGGCCTGTAAAATTTGTATTTGTTAGCAAGCCTTGCTTGAAGTGCTTTTAATTGTTTTTTGTTAGCTACGAAGACTGTTTAATTTGGTGTTAGCCATGAAGATTTCCATTCCATATCCCATAATTTTCTCATTAAGCAAAATAGTATATGAAAAGGACTTTGCTATAATTAAAATTTAACAAAAGTTTAAACTTTAGAGCAATGAACTGCATGTATTAACAAGAAAAGCGGTATGGAGACTTGACTTGTTGATCATTGCACAAAATACAAAGTCATTCTAAGAATCATTTTCATAATGAACAACCTATACATCTAAAAGGAAGAAGAGTGTTCCTCTTGATACATAATCCATTGTGATATTCATCTGACACATTTTAAACACATTTCATACATATGACAATATATTCAATAAAATATCCATAGATTTGTATCAAATATTTTGAATTAAGGCATTACAATATATAGACACATATTAAAATATTTTTAAAATTTTAAAAATGTACTTATTAATTTTTGCTTTCTTATAAGCATACTATTAAACAAAAATTTTAGTAATAATATGTTAATATTCTTATATTCTTGTACTTGTATCAAATATTAGTTGTGTTTGTATTATTTATAAGATAGAATAAAATAATAATTTTTCAAGTTATATTTTTAAAAGATACAAAGTTTAGTAAAAATATTTATAATTGTTGTACTTTACATAATGCCTATCTGGTACCTTGTCTTCTTAATCTTTTTTGGAGTTGATGTATACTTGGGTTAATAAACATAGTATCATATACATATAGTCCTCACCCCATATGATATCAAATTCATGTATCGTTTGCAATTATGCTATGAATTTCCAAACCAGGATTTATTTTATATAACCTTGGAGGCAATTACATTCTGCAAGCAAATATGCTTGCCATTAAAAGAGCATGTTTGTGGTTTCTTCTCAACCCTTATAGACTCCAAATAAGGATGTTTGTGTGAATCTTGTTTCTTCTTCTTCTTGTTCTTTCTTCTTTTTCACTTTGGAAAATTCTCTCCATATGTGTCAAGTTTTTAAAGGGAAAACAACTAGTTAGGAATCCAAGCCCTTGTCAAAATTGACAAGACCAAGTGTCTTCAAAACAGTTGTGAACATGCTACAACATTCCAGCAATGAAACCTAGCTCATTTAATTTTTTCATCCTCTAATATCTTCTTAAAAACTTTTTATGTGGACTGGTGACAACTTACATATGGACTAAAAAAAAATTGTACTGTTTGAGTCCATGATCATATTAATGAATTGAGTCTATCTACAAATTGTTGACCATTTTATTGAACCACCTTTTGAAGGCTGAGCCCTCGTGGTTGGTCACATGGTTAGGTAAAAGAAATAGGCTCTTTATGAAAGCAATGTAGTCAACTGATAGAAATAATTTTTTTCTAAAAATAAAATGATATTAGGTACATTTAATTCTTTCTTAAATCTTATAATAAGAAGATAAAATGTACTAAAATTTCTTTTTATTGAACCCCTCCATCTAAAAATATTTTGCTTCAACTAAAGTTCACGTAATTTGTGTTATTACTTGTCTTGAAAGGAGTGCAAGGTTGGGATATCCACTATTTAAAGTTACTTTCAATGCCATAAATTTGTTCATGTTGCTTTAACTAGAAGGCAAGTGCACTAGTGTGCATGAACTAATTTTGGTAGATAAAAAGCACAACATTGAATGGTTTATGGGATAGTTGTCATTTTGCAATGAATTAACAAATTAAGGTGTGAATTATTTTGCTTCAGCCAGACTATTTCATCTTTAGCTTATAACACTACCAAATAAATAGACTATGGCAATATTTTTTATGCAATGATTATAAAACATTATCTAAAACCCCTAAAGCAGCATTTATAACCACTACGTAAATATATTTTGATAATGTGTTGCAATACTTTACTTTAGGTAGCAGTTATATAGTAGGGGTTTAAAACCATTGCATTTCCTTAGGAAAAGGTAGGGGTTATAAATGTTTAAGTAGTGGTTTTGAACCACTGCTTATTTTTCTTTAAGAATGGGATAAAATAATTGTCTAGCCTAATCTTTGTTTTTTTTTTTAAAAAATAAAGGGGTAAGGATTGTTGCCTATTCCTTTTGAAAAATAAAGGGATAGGATAATGGTCTTGAGTTATTGCCTATTTCTTTTTGAAAATAAAGGGATAAGGCATTGTTGTTAAATTTTTTTTTAAAGGGACGAGGTAGCAATTTGGAATTGTTGCCTTATCTTGCTCATTTTAAAAATAAAGAGATATGGCAACGATCTTAAACTATTGCTTATTCCTTTTGAAAATAAAGAGATAAGATAATGATCTTGAACCATTACATAATGTTTTTCTAAAAAAGGAATAAAATAGCAATCTTGAACTAATACCTAATTTTTCTTTTAAATAAAGGGATAAAATATTTATTTTAAACCATTGCCTTTTTTTTTTTGTTTCTTTTTTAAAGAAAGGGATGCAATAGTAGTCTTAAATCACTACCTATTCCTTTCGAAAATTAAATAAATGCAAATTGGATATGTCCTCGTCTTGGAGACAAAGGAAACGTACCATGTAGAATCGATTCTACTCCCCTTTAAATTATTCAAATCTAGAGAGGATTGGAGACAATCAAATTTAAAGTGAGATTTTCCACTTCTCTTCTCTATCTCAAACTCAGATTTTGCTTGTCCCTCTTTTGTCAGTTAAAGATTCTAGATTCTATGGGTAAAGCACAATTTTTATCACATATAGGTAGATTCTCTCTATGACCATTTTTGTCCCATCTTTTTTCATTTTTCTTTTTTTGTTTAGGATTTCATTCAAGTTTATAGATAGCTTGTTTTGGATCTCATATTTTGAGGAATTTGTCAATTTTCTTTTCTTTGTTGTTTTTTTTTTTTTTTTATGTTTCCATTTTCTATTTGGAGACAAAAAAAACCCTCGACATTGAATTCTTAAACTAGGCTTTTTTAGGTAGTATTTGGACTAGAATATGAGGGATGATTTTGATTTGATTCAACTTGGATGGAATTGCTTATTGAAAAATTGTTTGTTTTTCTATCATAATATATTCTATTTTTGTTTTTCCATAAAAGTCACCCTTAATGCCATTACTTTACTCTTTATTGCTCCCAAAGAAAACTAATTTACTCATAGTCTCACACAACTCAATTTTTGATTCTCCCATACCCATACCCACCTACCCACCCACAAGGCTCATTTCTTAATTCCTCCACTTGCCACATCTTAATCTTCCTTCATTCTTTCCTTTATTTTTCTTCTCCTTCTTCTTCTTCCTTTTATGGTCAGCCATTTTTCTTCCTTGACATTTGCTATTTCATTTATTTTGCAATTTTCTCATTGATTAGTTTGCCTTAAAGGGTTCCTTTGTCGAACAAAAGCATGCCCTTCACACTTTTTTTTTTTCATTGACAAGGATAAGGCAAAAACACACTTTAAGGTCTAATTATGATTTGTAAGATTTTACATTTATTTATTTTGGAATGGAAAGCATTATTAGGTAAGCATGAATTTGAACTTGGGATTGCAAGGTTAGGTGCATGGTTTCAAAATTGCGTAGATTAGATTTTTTTTTTCTTTTTATGTTGTAAGTGAGAGTTGCAATGATGGGGATGTGCTAGTGACCTAATGGGGATTCCAAAAGATTCAAAACATTGCATTCCTTATGGGTTACTATGTTGGTGGTTGATTTTGGATTTGAGGGCTTATGATTATTTAGAGTTTGAGACTTTAAAGTTGTAAACCTTGTTTGTGTTATTTGTTTAGGGTGGTGCAAAGAAGGTTATTATGTTGGCCTTAAGCAAAGATGCACCTGTGTTTGTTGTGGGTGTTAATTAGAAGGAGTACAAGTCAAATATTGACATTGTTTTTAATGCCAGTTGCACTACCAACTGAATTGCTCCCTTGGCCAAGGTAATTCTCAGTAATGGTCATGTGAGTCTTGTGGTTAAAAATACTCATTAATGTCAGAGTAGGATTGAGTTGTCTTAATTTTGGTTAATTTGATCTTTGACTGTTGGTAGGTTATCCATGCCAAGTATGGAATTATTAAGGGCCTTATGACCATTGTCCATTTCATCACTAGTAAGATCTTGTTGCACTGAATGTAATGTTTGTTGTAGACACAAAAGTTAATTATGAGATCATTTTGTGGGAATGAGTCCTTGTAATGAAAAGAGAAGCATTGTTATCAAAAAAATGAAGAAGCAATGTCATTGTTTAGGAAAAAAACTATTCTATACTTGTAAGGAAAGCTAATCAAGATTAATAACTCATTTGCTTGATGAAATTCAATGCATTTAGAGTTCCAAGGGCACTCAAATGTGCTTGTTTTAATTGATATTTTGTCTCGTGTTGACACAAAAGTTAATTTCATTATGAAGTAGTCCTTACAATGAAAGAAGGAACCTCGTTAGTTAGAAAAGAAGAGACAATCTCATTATTTAGCAATTAAATCACTTAATTAGTATAATAAAAATTAATCTAGACCAATCACACCTATTTTTGATGGAATTCAATGAATTTAGAGCACCAAAAATGCACAAACGAGCTTGTTACAATGAACATAATGCTTGTTGTTGGCACAAAAGTTAACAATGAGATCATTTTGGGGTAATGAGTCCTTGAAATGAAAAGAGAGGTTTTGTTATCAAAAAATGAAATGGACTCATTGTTTGAGAATTAAACCATTCAATACCTATAAGGAAAGTTAATTAAGATTAATAACTCATTTACTTGATGGAATTCACTGGGTTTAGAGTACAAAAGGTGTGCAAATGTGCTTGGTCCAATTAATATAATGTTTTGTGTAGATACAAAAATTAATTTCACCATCATTTTGTGTAAATGAGTCCTTGTAATGAAGTGGGGAGCCTAATTAATTACAAATGAAGAGACAGTGTCATTATTCTAGAATTGAAACACACAATGCATATAAAAAAAAATGAAAATTTTGTTTGATAAAGATGAAAAGAAAAAGAAGAAATAAAAGAGAAAAGATAAATATTATATTTGATTCCTTCTTTTTTCAAAAGTAAATCCCATTTAATTAGGTGAAAGGGAGATAAAGGATTTATTTCCTTATTTTTTTCTAGTTCCTACAAGGATTTGAATCCAATTAATTCCTTTTTTTTTTGGTATTATGTAATTTAATCTTGTTGAGTTCTTCTAATCCATAACCTTAAATTCATTACACTTTCCTAAATTTCTTTGATTCTAATTTGTTGGAATTAGTTGGTTATAAAGTGACTTTGATGAAGCTTATTTATTTTAATAAAGAAGTGATAGTGAAAAGCCAAATTTATATAGTGTGCAAACATAAGAGTGAGTGTCATATTGTGAGAGAATGGAGTGAAACACATGAGGGAGTGTGTGCAAGTTTATTCCTAACATATATTATTTTTATATAGGTGATGATTTAAGGTCGAATCTTTTTAAGGAGAGGCAACATGGTGAGATCCATAGATGATTTAATGCATAGAGGGCTTCTAAAGATCCATTAAGCATTTGAGAAGAGCCAATAGCATGTTTAAGAGCTAAAAGGATGAAAGAGGCACTTAATGGGCTGATTGAAGAAATTTGGGCCAAAGAAGCTAATTCAAGTTTGAATGGCAGTAAAACATATGTTAATGTAGGCCAAGGATTTATTTATTGTTTAAGTGTGCTGAATAGGTGTATGTCAAGTCATTTTAAGGATTTTTACAATAACACCTAAAAAAAAAAAGGAGTAAATTTGTTGTTTGCTTATTTAGGAAGTTTATAATCATCTCTAGGGTTAGGATTGTTAATTTATAACAACTACTAAAATAATTAGGAGTTGATTTGTTGTTAGCTTATTAAAGAAGTTTGTCATTATCTATAAGGGTAGGGTTGTTAATTTAGCTTGTAAATGGGCTTGATTTCATTGTTAAAAATAAGCAGATCGTTAGTGAAACTAAAAATGAGAATTTTCTCCTTTAATTCTTTTAAGAACTAAAGAACTTATGAAGAATTAGCTCTTCATGTGGTGTTTAACATGACTTATCACTACAAAATCCCTTCTTTTTTGGAGTACATCATCCATATCCTTCTTCACACCTTAGGTTCATGTTCCTTAAACATTGGGTGTAGGTCTTGCATAATTGAAACCTAATTTTGTTTTCTTAGGTTCTTATTTGAATTCCTTGTATACGTTAGGTCCTAAAGCCATGTCATTTGAGGTTCACATTAGATGGTCTCATTATTCAGGAATTAAAATAGTCAAAACATGTAATAAAAGGTAATCTAGACCAATCACACCATTTTTTGATGAAATGCAATGGATTTAGTGCACCAAAGATGTACAAATGAGCATGTTGCAATGAAAATAATGTTTGATATTGATACAAAAGTTAATCGTGAGATCATTATTTGTGAATAAGTCTTTGTAATGGAAAGAAAAGAATAGTTATCAAAAAATGAAAAGATAGTCTCATTGTTTGGAAATCAAACTGTCTAAATACCTATAAGGAAAGCTAATCAAGATCAATGACTAATTTGCTTGATGGATTTCAAAGGGTTTAGAGTACCAAAGGTGTACAAACATGCTTGTGCCAATCAATATAATGTTTTACTATCATTTTGCTCAAATGAGTCCATGCAATGAAAAGAGAAGTCTTGTTATCAAAAAATGAAAAGATAGTCTCATTGTTTGGGAATCAAACCGTTCAATATAAGGAAAGCTAAGGAAGATCAATGACTCATTTCCTTGATGGAATTTAATGGATATAGAGTACCAAAGGTGTACAAAAGTGCTTGTTTTAATGAATAGAATGCTTTGTGTAGACACAAAAGTTAATTTCACATCATTTTGTGTAAATGAGTCCTTGCAATGAAGGAAGTAGCCTTGTTAGTTAGAAATGAAGAGATGTTCTCCTTATTTAGGAATTGAAACACATAATATGTATAGGAAAAGGTAATCTAGACCAATCACACCTTTTTTGATTGGAATTCAATGAATTTAGAGAATCAAAGATGTAGAAATGAGCTTGTTGCAATAAATATAATGTTTGATGTTGATACAAAAGTTAATTATAAGATCATTTTGTGTGAATGAGTCCTTGAAACAAAATTAGAAGTTTTGCTATCAAAAAAAGAAGAGATAGTCTCATTATTTAGGAATTAAACTATCCAATACCTATAAAGAAAGCTAATAAGGATTAATGCCTCATTTATTAGATGGAATTCAATAGATTTAAAGTATTAAATTTGTTCAAATGTGCTTGTTCTATTGAATATACTCCTTTGGTAGACACAAATGTTAATTTCACCATTATTTTGAGTAAATGACTCTTTTCAATGAAGGAAGAGCCTTGTTAGATAGAAATAATGAGACATTATCATTATTTAGGAGTTGAAACACTTAATACATATAGGTAAAGGTAATATAGACTAAACACACCTTTTGTTTTTTTTTTTATTTATGAAATTTGATGGAGTTAGAGTACTATAAATGTATGTGCAAGCTTGTTGTGTTAAATATAATGTTTGTTGTTGATATAAAGTTAATTACAAGATTATTTTGTGTGGATAAGTCCTTTTAATGAAAAGAGAAGTCTTGTTATCACAAAGTGAAGAGGTAGTTTCATTGTTCAAGAATTAAACTTTTCAATACCTATAAGTAAAGCTAATGAAGATGAATAACTAATTTTCTTAATGGAATTCCATCAAAAAAAGGTGTGATTGATCTACATTAGCTTTTCTTATATGTATTGTGTGTTTCAATTCTTGAATCATGAGACTAACTCTTTATTTTTAGCTAACAATGTTGCTTCCTTCATTGCAAGGACTAATTTACATAAAAGGATGGTGATATTGGCTTTTGTGTCTACACAAAACATTATATTCATTAGAGCAAGAATGTTTGCACACCTTTGGCAAACACTTTAAACCCATTAAATTCCATCAAGTCAATGAGTCATTACTTTTGATTAGCTTTTCTTATAGGTATTGAATGGTTTAATTTCCCAAACAATGAGACCATCTCTTTATTTTTTGATAACATGACTTCTCTTTTACTTCAAGGATTCATTCACATAAAATGATCTTGTAATTAACATTTGTGTCAATAATAAACATTATATTCTTTGCAACAAGCTTGTTTATTCATATTTCATACTCTCAATCCATTGAATTCCTTCAATCAAAGTTTCGATTAATCTTGATTAGCAATTTTTATACCTATTGATTGTTTTAATTCCTAAATAATGAGGCCTTCTCTTCATATCTAGCAAATAAGACTCCTTACTTTGTTGTAAGGACTCAATTACACAAAATTGGGGTGAAATTAACTTTTGTGTTTACACAAAAATTATATTCATTGGATCAAACATGATTGTACACCTTTGGTACTCTGAATCCATTAAATTCCATCAAGTGAGTCATTGATCTTGATTAGTTTTGCTTAGAAGTATTGAACAATTTAAATCTATAATAGTGAGACTACCTCTTCATTTTTCGATAACAAGGCTTCTATTTTTGTTACAAGGACTCATTCACACAAAATGATCTTTAAATTAACTTTTATGCCAATAGCAAACATTGTATTAATTGCAAGCTCATTTCCACATCTTTTGTACTCTAAATCAATGGAATTGAAACAAAAAAAGGTGTGATTTTTGTAGATTAGCTTTTGTTATAGTAATGAGTGATTTAATTCTTGAATAATGAGACTATCTCTTCATTTCTAGCTAACAAGGCTCCTTCCTTCATTGCAAGGGCTCATTCACACAAAATCATCTCATAATTAACTCTTGTGTCAACATTAAATATATATTCATTGCAATAAGCTCATTTGTACATTTTTGGTGCTTTAAATCCATTGAACTCCATCAAAAGAGATGTGATTGGTCTATATTACCTTTTCTCATACATATTGAGTGTTTGAATTGTTGAATAATGAGATTGTCTGCTCATTTCTAGCTAACAAGGCTCTTTGCTTCATTACAAGGACTCATTTACACATAATGATGGTCAAATTAACTTTTGTGTCCATGGAAGACTTGATGCATGGAGGGTTTTCAATGATACATTGAGCATTTGGGAAGGGCCAATGACATATTCAAGAGATAAAAAGATAAAAGATGTAGTTAGTGGATAGATTAAAGAAATTTTAGCTAAAAAAGATAATTCATGCTTGAAAGGTAGCAAAGCATATCTTAATGTGGGCCATGACTTTATTAATTTAATTGGAGTACTTAATGGGCTAAGGTTATAATAAAATCAACTTCTAAATAGAAGTTTGTTATAAAATATGAGTCTACAATAAGATAGGTGGATTCTTACATTTTAGGAGTTTATTGTTGTCTTTATTTTTAAGGTTTTTAGGGATTGTTGATTGAGCCTATAAACAGGCTAGATTGCATTGTTAAAAAGTGCAAAATATTAGTGAAAATAGAAGTGAGAATTTTCTCCTTTGGTTCTTTTAAGAACTAAAAAACTTATCAAGAACTAAATCTTCTTACGGTTTTCAACCTAACTTATCACTCCTAAATCTCTTCTTTGCTAAGAGTGGCATTCATTTCCTTCTTTATACCTTAGATTTATGTTCCTTGGACATTGGTTCTATGTATTGCATGATTGAAATTTGATTTAGCTTTCTTGGTTTCTTGTTCTACTCCACTTGCATGTTAAGTTCCTAAGCCATGTCTTTTAGGGTTCACATCATTTTGGGTCTACACAAAACATCATATTCATTGCGAGAAGCATGTTTATACATCTTTGGTACTCGAAACCCATTAAATTCCATCAAGTAAATGAGTCATTGATCTTGATTAGCTTTCCTTACAAGTATTGAATGGTTTAATTCTTGAGCAATGAGATCACCCCTTCATTTTTTGATAACAAGGCTTCACTTTTTATTGTAAGGACTCATTCACACAAAATGATCTTATAATTAGCTTTTGTGTCAATAGCAAACACTATATTCATTGTAATAGTCTTGTTTGTACATTTTTACTACATTAAATCCATTGAATTTTACCAAAACAAAGGTTTGAATTGTCTAGATTACCTTTTCTAATACACATCATGTGTTTCAATTTCTCAATAATGAGTTTGACTCTTCATTTCTAACTAACAAGGTTGCTTCCTTCATTTTAAGGACTCATTTACACAAAATGATGGCAAAACTAACTTTTGTATCTACATAAAACATTATATTCATTGCAATAAGCACTTTAGTACACCTTTTGTATCCTAAACCCATTGAATTCCAACAAATAAATGAGTCATTAATCTTGATTAGATTTCCTTAAGGGTTTTGAATGTTAAATTCTCAAACAATGAGACTACTACCTCTTCATTTTTTGATAACAAGGCAATGAGATCCATGCAAAAGCCAATGCATGTAGGGCTTCTAAGGATCTATTAAGCATTCAAGAAGAGCCAAGGACATGTTCAAGAGCTAAAAGGATGAAAGAGGTACCTAGTAGGTTGATTGAAGAAATTTGGGCCAAAAATGCTAATTCAAGCTTGAAAGGTGGCAAAGCATATCTTAATGTGGCCTAAGGCCTTATTAATTTGATCAGAGTACTTAATGAGTTAGGGTTACAGTAAACTCCACTCCTAAATAAGACTTTATTATAAAATATGATAGCTCCTAAAACAAATAGGAGTATATTTGTTGTTAGTTTATTTAGGAAGTTTGCCATTATCTCTAGGGTTAAGGATGCTAATTTAGCCTATAAATAAGCTTGATTTCATTGTTAAGAAAAAAAATACAAAACATTAGTGAAAATAAAAGTGAGAATTTTCTCATTCAATTTTTTCAAGAATTAAAGAACTTATCAAGAACTAACTTTTGTTGTGATGTTCAACCTAACTTATTACTCCCAAATCCCTTCTTTTTTTGGAGTGTGGTGTCCATATCCTCCTTTATACCTTAGGTTTATGTTCCTTGAACATTGGGTCTATGTCTTGTATGATTGAAACCTAATTTAGCTTTTCTCAATTCTTATTTGATTCCTTATGTGTGTTAAGCCTTCAAGTAACATCTTTTGGGGTTCACATCTATTGTTATTAGAGTTTGGATCTAAATTAAGTTTGCTTATCTAATTTTGTTTTCTTTTTTTTTTTTTTCATCTTTCTTAGCTACATTTTATATCCTCTTGTTCTTTAAATTTCCAAACCCTAATTTATCTTTCTTTGTCTTTAAATCTATGAAAAAAAAAAAACAGAGAAAAAAGGGACAAAAATATATATAAAAAAAAATCAACTTTGAGTGATTATGGCAATAACTGAATGTTTTGGTCAGTCTAGCCACAATAATAACCTAGTTTCTTGCTTAACTCTTAATATATCATCTATTTCATTTTCCTTATTTTATCTTTTAACTTTGCTTTTTTTTTTTCCTTAGCTTAATTTTGCTCCATTTATTTTATTTGGTGAGTTTGGTTCCTTTAAGATTAATCATTTTGATTTAGCTTGTTTAGTTTTGAAAGAGCTAAAAGGGCAAAATTTAAGTGGTAAAAGCCAAGAGTGTGAACACATATTGAGAAAAACCCTTAAAGAGTATAAACATGAGGGTGTGTGACACTATTTTTGAGTGAAACACATAAGGAAGTGTCTTGTGAGGTATCTTAGCCATTTTGCATAGAATTAAGACTATACCTACCAAACATAAAGGTGTAGCTAAGGAGGGAGGAATTGGTGTCATTCGTGATTAAAAGCTTTGCAACAATAATTTGAGCACATGAACACCAACTTTGATGATACGAGGGATAAGATGGAGAAGCAAGCCAATGTAATAGTGGAATTGCAAAAGAAACATAGGGGCCATGAAGTTCCTAATGTAAGTTATGGTCATGAGGATGATGTAGAAGATGACAAATTTGATGATCCAACAACTTTGGTTAGAATTGCCAATAATAGAAATGGCTAAAG
>JBAPLK010000059.1:0-25000 GCA_037832385.1 Rhizophora apiculata | reverse complement strand
AGATTTTATAAGGCAAGACACCTATGACCATGATTTAGGGAGCATCGAAATGAAAATTTCTCTATTCAAAGGGAAAAATAATCTTAAAGCCTACTTAGAATGGGAAAAGATGGTTAAGTTGGTCTTTGACTACCATAACTACTTTAAAAAGTAAAAGGTAAAACTTATTGTTGTTAAGTTTACTAATTATGCAATTATTTGGTGGGATCAACCTTTTTTTTGACTAGGAGAAGGAATCATGAGAGGCCTATTTAGGAGGAGATTCATCCCTAATCACTATTTTAGGGATCATGCCAAAGGTTGTAAGGGCTCACTCAAAGCACTAAAAGTGTAGAGGACTACCATAAGGTGATAAAGATTGCCATGATCCAAGCTAATGTAGAGGAGGATAATGAAGCAACCATGGCTTAATTCTTGCAAGGATTGAAAAGAGACATCATCATTGTAGTTGAATTGCAACATTATGTGCAGTTACAAGACAAGGTGCATATTGTGATGAAAGTTGAAAGGTGACTCAAATAGAAGGGTTCTACATGATTTAGAGAGAATTTGGGTTCCTCTTCATCTTGGAAGCCAAATTGGGGAAAAAGGGATGGTAAGGCTGATTACAAGCCCAAAGCCAAATCTTACAAGAGTAAAGAAGTGAGGCTTAACAAGGAGAAAGGTAATTCTAATTCTTAACCTAGTAAAAATAGAAATGTTAAATGTTTAAGTATCTAGGAAGCAGACATTTAATCTCATTGTTCAAATAAGTGTACCATGGTGTTGTGGTGTAATGGTGATATTGAGATAAAAGGTGAGTCTAATGATGATTCCATACAACCATTGGAGGATGTAATGGAAAAGAGTACCTAGTTAAGGGAGATGTGTTCTTGGCGAGATGAGCATTGGGTGCACTAGCCAAGGAAGATGATGAAGTGCTGAGAGATAATATCTTCCATACATAGTGACACATCAAAGATAAGGTATGCAACATGATCATTAATGGTGGTTGTTGTACAAATGTAGCTACTTTGGCTGAAAAGCTTTATTTACCTACTATGAAGCACCCAAGGCTATATACACTTCAATGGTTGAATGAATATGGGGAGGTTAAGGTAAATAAGTAGGCATTAGTTATCATTTACTATTGGGAGATATACTAATAAGGTTTTGTGTGATGTTGTACCCATGCGTGTTGTGCATATTTTGTTGGGAAGACCATCGCAATATGATTAACATGTAATGCATGATGGGTCTAAGAATAGGTGCTCTTTGTAATAAATGATAAACTCATTACTTTTGTACCTTTGACACCTTGCCAAGTATAAGATGATTAATTAAGGAATAAAAAAGAGAGTGAATGGAAAAAAAAAATTAAGGCTAAAAGGAGAAAAGAGGAAAAGAATGGAGAGAAAGGAGATAAGACTAAGAGAAAAGAAAAAAGAGGGTAAGAGAGAAAAATTGAGGGTTCGTATGCAAAAGAGAGTGATGTTAAGAGAGGTTTCTATATAAAATAGCCTATGATTGTACTTTTATACAAAGAGGCTTATTTTAGTACTAATGAGCTTAGCCTTTCTTTGCCTAGTGTTGTCATTTCTCTTTTGTAGGAATTTAATGATGCTTTTCCCAAACAACCCAGCAGTTACCACCTTTGAGGGGAATAGAACATTAGATTGAATTCATCTATGGTGTGATAATTCCAAATTGATGGGCTTATAGAAGTAATTTTGAAGAGACAAAGGAGCTTTGAAGGCAAGTTAATGAGCTCATAGCAAAGGGATATGTGAGGAAGTGCATGAGTCTATGTGTAGTTTCAATATTACTTGTGCCTAAGATGGATGGGACTTAGAGGATGTACATTAATTGTCGAGCAATTAACAAAATCACTATGACAGATCACCATCTTATACCTAGATTAGATGACATGTTAGAAAAATTTCATGGTTCATGTGTCTTTTCTAAAATTGATTTGAAAAGTGGATATTACCAAATTAGGATGAGAGAGAGAGATGAGTGGAAAACAACTTTGAAAATTAAGTATGGTTTGTATGAATGGCTTGTTATGCCATTTGGTCTCACTAATGCATTGACCACTTTTATGCGATTACTGAATCATGTTTCACATACATTCATTGGTAATTTTGTGGTTATGTATTTTGATGATATTGTTGGTCTATAGCAAAAACTTAGATGAGTATCTTGATCATTTATGTTTTATTCCAAATGTTTTATGTTTTGAGAAATTGTATGCTAACCTTAAAAATTGTTCTTTTTGCACTAATTGGATTCTATTTCTTGGCTATGTTATAAGTGTTAAGGGTATTGAGATTGACAGGGAAAAGTTTAGGGCAATTCATGCTTGTTTCTATACACTTTGTTAGGGCCTTTAGCACCATTTTTGCACCATTAACTAAGATTGTTAAAAAGAATGTAGGATTTAAGCAGAGTAGTGATCAAGATAAGGCTTATAATTTAATCAAGGAAAAGTTTAGTTATATACCCTTACTTGTTTTACCTAACTTTGCTAAAACCTTTTAGATTGTGTGTGATGCAAGAATTTGACTAATTGCCTACTTTAGTGAAAGTTAAGTGGAGCAGCACTCAGTTATCCCACATATGATAAGAAGATGTGTACATTAGTATAGGCCTTAGAGATATGGCAGCACTACCTTTGGCCTAATGAGTTTGTCATCCATACTAACCACAAATCCTATAAGTAGTTGAAGGAACGAAAGAAGTTGAACAAGTGACATGCCAAATGGGTCAAATTCATTGAAACCTTTCCTTACATCATCAAATATAAACAAGGTAAGGGGAATGTGGTAGTTGATGCATTATCTTGCTAGTATGCCCTTATCTTTATACTTAGTGCAAAATTGTTAGGATTTGAATATATTAAAGATTTATATGTAAAAGATCCTGACTTTGCTAATGTGTTATGGGCATGAGCATTTCTTATTTAGGGAAAATTGATTATGTGTGCCTATGAGTTCTTTAAGGGAGTTGGTTGTGAGAGAAGGACATGTGAGATGGTCTAATGCATCATTTCAAAGTTAGAAAAACTCAAGATGTCTTAGTTGAGCATTTCTATTGGCCACACATGAAACAAGTTTTTGATAAGGTGTGTAAGATGTGCATAATATGCAAATAGGCCAAATCCAAAGTTTTACCCTATGGCTTTTACACTCCTTTAATGATACCTAACCAACCTTGGGTTGATTTGTTGTTGGACTTTGTGCTAAAGCTGCCGTGATCAAAATGGGGTATGTATTTTATATTTATTGTTATTGACAAGTTTTCAAAGATGGCACACTTCATCCCATGCCATAAAATTGATGATGCAAACAATGTAGTTAAATTGTTCTTTAGAGAGGTACATTTGCATGGCATGCCTCAAATTATTGTTTCAAACCAAGAAACAAAGTTCTTGAGCTACTTTAGGAAGACATCATGGGTAAGTTAGGTACTACATTGTTGTTCTCAACTACTTGCCATCCAATAACCATTATATTTATTCCAATAGGCTTGTTTCCACATCTTTTGTACTCTAAACCCATTGAATTTTGTTAAAAAAGGGTATGAGTGGTCTTGATTAGCTTTTTTTATATGTATTAAGTGTTTAAAACCCTAAATAATGGCACCATCACTTTAGTTCTAAGTAACAACTCTCCTTCCTTTGTTACAATGACTCATTTACACAAAATGATGAAGAAATTAAATTTTGTGTCTACATAAAACATTGTATTCATTGGAAGAAGCACATTTGTACACCTTTAGTACTCTAAATCCATTGAATTCTATTTAACAAAGGAGTCATTAATCTTGATTAGCTTTCATTATTGATATTGAATGGTTTAATTCCTAGATAATGTGATCATCTCTTCATTTTTTATAAGTTTTTAGGTTTTTGGGCTTAAGGCTTCAATATTGGGCTTGCTTGAGGCTAAAGACTCAGAAGAGTCATCAGTGGTTTACTTTTGTGGGCTTGGAATGTCTTGGGAACCTAAAGGGTTTGAGCTTTGGCTTTCTGAGATGAACATGTCAACTTATGCATTTGGTTAGGTTGTTTGTGATTGGGTCTTTCTTTGCTTAGGCTTTCTTTTTGGATTTCTTGGGCATTTTGGACTTATTTTGAATTGAGGTTCCTATTTCTTGCAGGAATTCTCTTATAAGAAAATTTGGTAAGCAATTTGAAGAACCTTAAATATGTTCAATTTCAAAATAAAAAATATTTAAAATTGCTTGCTATCATGCAAAAATCTATTTGGATTTAATATTTTGATCATCTTTTTGTAAAACAAATTAAAATTTTTAGCATCCTTATAAAAAGGTTTAGCATCATAAGCACTAAACAAATGTCTTTAGTGCTTTTGAAAACTTCCTTATAGGAAGATGTGAATATTGAAAGTCCTTAATATATTAAAATTTTTGATAAAGTTATTACCCATAAATGGCATACAAAGATTATAGTCATTGTTAATAAAGAATATATTTTTTCTACTATCACCTTAATTTGATGCTAAAATGAATTGTATTAATAAGGGTATAGTACCTTTAAAATACTTTTCAAAAACAACAAAAATGTTAAGCACTACTAATAAAAATAAACTTGTTATTAGTTACAAGTTATTTGATGTTGCTATTTGCAATGAAGGAATTTGTCTTGAAATTCCTTTTGTGCTAGTTAAGCCAACATGTCAATTTAGGAAATCATTTTCTTTATATGCTTTACCCTATTAAAGAAATTAATAGTAAGGGTATTTATGCAAAAATTAATGGCAAGGTTATTAGCTTTGAATTTATATTTATCCCTCAGTATAAAGAGATAAATTCACTTCAAAAAAATATTGAGAGAAAAGAAAAGTTTATTTCTTCTCTTTTAAGATGAGATTGCTTGTAAGCCTCTACCAAAAAATACTTTCTTCTCTCATTATTGTAACTAAAGTATAGGAGATAAAAGAAACAATAGAATCAATGATATGCTTAAAAATTCCTACTACTTTTTAGAAAAGGAATAAACATATTGTTGACTTGCCTTATGAGTTAGACTTTAATGAAGTCCAACTAAAGCCAAACCTATTGCTATGGGCCCTCAACATTTAAAGATTTGTAAAACAAATATACAAGAGCTCCTTAAAAAAGGACTAATTTAAAATTTAAGTCCTTGGAGTTGTCCTTCATTTTATGTAGAGAATAATGTAAAATTGGAATAAGGCATTCCTAGATTAGTTATTAAGTATAAGCCCTTAAAAAAGGCACTAAGATGGATTAGGTATGCTATACCTAATAAAAAGATGTGCTTAATTAGCTTTATAAAGCCAAGATATTTTCAAAATTTGACTTAAAATCTAGTTATTGGCAAATCTAAATTTGTGAAAAAGAAAAGTATAAAACAACCTTTATAGTACCTTTTGGGCATTATGAATATAATGACATGCCTTTTGGTTTTAAAAGATGCCCCCTCCAAATTTCAGAAGGTTATGAATGAGATATTTAATGATTATTTTGCATTTATGATTGTTTATATCAATGATGTGTTAGTTTTCTTTAGTACCATTCAGCAACATTTTAAACATTTTAATTTATTCATTCATGCGATAAAAAGAATAGGACCAGTTGCTTCAACAAGAAAGATGAAGTTATTTTAAACTAGGATTTGCTTCCTTGGACACTTTATTGAGAATGGTTTTATTATTCCCATTGATAGAGCCATTGAGTTTGCCTCAAAATTTCCTGATGAAATTGAAGATAAACAATAATTACAAAGATTTTTGGGAAGTTTGAATTATATTTCAAAATATTATAAGGATTTAGGTTATGATGCTAAACCTTTATATGAAAGATTAAAGAAAAATTGGCCTTCTTAGATGGAGAAACATACATAAGCTGTTAAGTTGATAAAAGGTAGGGTTAAAGAATGCCCTTGCTTAGCTATGCCCCATTTAGATATCTTCAAAAATGTCAAGATAGATGCCTCAAACAAGGGCTTTAGTGGTATCCTTAAGCATCTCTACTCCAAAGAACAACTACTTCATTTTACCTTTATGGAAAGGCACTAAAGTTAATTACTTTATGGTTTAAAAGAAATTCTTTCTATAGTGTTATGCATACAAAAGTTTGAAAGTGATTTATTTAAAGTGATTGCAAAGTAGCAAAAGATGTTTTTACTAAAGATGTTAAGAACAAAGCATCAAAACAATTCTTTTCTAGATGGTAAGGAATATTATCTCTTTTTGATTTTGATATTGAGTTTCTTAAAAGAAATTCTAATTCATTCCTTGATTTCCTAACTCATGAATTTTTGTTGGATTCATTACATGAGTAAACATCCACGAATACAAAGGTCTTAATCCCTAGTAAAGTTAGTTATTTCATCAACAAAAAATGCGTCAAAAAACTCTTATGTTGATAAACTTCCCGATGATATTTATGAGTGCATTATAAATAAGGGTTAACTTATCCATTGATTCCAAAATATTTGAATTTTTCATATTCCATTGAGAACAATTATGCTTAGCTTCTACCTACTCAGGTAGCAAGATTTTTATCTTAAAGATGAAATCTATCCATATACACCTCTTGTAGGTTGTTCCTTTGATCAACAATTTTGTATGAGAAGGGATTAGTGATTATTGAACCCATCAAAAAGAATTTTAGTATCTCTTATTTAGGTTATAAGGATTAGGCTTATGCCAAGTTTAAAATAAAGAAAGTTCTTTATCTAAAAGACTAGCAAGGAAGCCTATTCTCTACAAGAGAATTAAAGGACTAATGAAAGTTTAAGACCTTTAATTATTTTGATTATATGGAAGCATGGGAAAAGGTTTTGCCATATGAAAACTAGCTGAAGAATTTTAGTTGATGGATTTAAATCCATTTCCCACTTGACCTAAATGATTTCCTAACTAACCTAAAATTGGTTTCTTAAATGGGGTTTATATCTCATTACTTTACCCAATAATGTAAGAACTACTTATGCACAGTTTTATGAATAGTTTTGTGAAGAAAATAATGATATAAAGATATGCTACTTTTATTTGCTTCTTGGTATCATGTCCCATGGATTGCTAAATGGGATTATATCATAGTGGTAAAGCATGTTAATATTTTTGACATCAACATCATGCATGTTCCTTGGCACATTATAATGATTAATATCCACTGGGGGGACAAGTTTGATTTTTTCCATGATAGAGTTTATATTGCCAAAGGGATTGTTTATATTAATGGATCACACCCTATTGCTCCTAAGCCTAGCTCTTCTTAATCTTTAGAATAATTGTTTAAAGCACTAATGGAATTTGCATCCAAAAAGAAGCTATTGGAAATGATGACTACTTTGCTTCAACGTCAAGCATTAGCTTCTTAAGCATCTTCCTTACAAGAACTAATTCAAGATGACAATAGTCAAGCAAAGCTTACTGAGGATGATATCATGCAAGATTCCTAAGACTCTTATGACTCTAAAAGACAAATAACTTTTATCTACTTTAAAAAAAAAAAAAAGCTACTTTTGTAAAGTCACTTTATTAAAAATAGCAAAAGAAATCACTTTATTAAAGTGAATTGAAAAGTCACTTTAGTTCATGTGAAAGGAATCCAAGGTTAGGAAAAATCCCTTATAATTAAGACTAGGAGTCAAGAGAAGGAGGCATAATCTCATTCTCTTCTTATCTTCATCTTTTTCTTCTCACCTCTCTTGTAAAATTTTCCTTTCACACAAGCAAGTAATAGTTTTTTAATAGCAAACAAGCAATAGTACAAATTTATAAACCTTTTGAAGATATGTAAAATATCAATAGCACCCATCTCAGCAATATATTTTTATGACTTTGATACCATTGCTCCTGTTGAGCAAGAGTAAAAGTCATAAAAAACTATTTTCTTTTCTACTTATTTTTACTAGAGTAGAATAACTCTTTATCTTTTTCCTCAACGTCATTATAGGTTTTAAGTACATAGTTCTCCAATCTTCATCATGATAACCAATATTAGATAAAGAGTGAGATCTAGGTCTTGAAGCATGATGTAATGGTTCATTAACCATAGAAGTAGAAGTAAAGGGATGAAAGTCAACTTTAGATTATGGTTGATTAACTTGTTTCCTTATTCTTCTAATTCCATCTAACTCTATTAGTGGAATAGAAGAAGTAGAGTATCTACTTGGTTTAAAATCTTTAAGATCTTTCTAAGGTTTAACCTTACATTTTTTTTGTGGAGAAAATCCAATTTCGACATCTTTAACTTAATATTTAATAACTTCCTCTAATTGTTGATCAACTTGTTTAACAAGTTTGACTGTTGTTTCTAAAGTCTATTTTTCAAGTAATTTAACTTGATCCCATGTTATAGTTTTAGGAACCATAAAATATGTTTTAGATCTATTGGTTAGAAACAAAGTGGTAGTTCCTTTATTAGCATATTTAGAAGGTATTTCTTTTATACTAGGAACTATGGTATTCATAAGCTTATAATGGATTCTATATATAAGAACCAAATTTTCAAAGGTAAACATTATATCAAATCCTTTTGTTTTAATATCTAGACACAAAGCATGCATTAAATTAGGATCTAATAATGATAACAAAAAATTAGGAAAACATGAGAATCATATAGGTCCTTTACCTAAACTTGATTTAATTACTCATGATAAAGAGTCATGATAACAGTTATGTCTCTTATCCCAAACACAAACTATAGTTGGTTATTTAAACCCAATCTAACAATTGGTTTGAAAGCTACCTAAACCATCTTAATATGGATGAATTTATACTTTTGCTAATGAGAACTAATAAGCTCATGATAACAAGAAAAAGTCTTTATAACCTTGAGTTAAGGGAAAAGCTTCTTCAACAATTTTAATAATATAATCACATTTTGAGAAGAAACTTTCTTATTTGTAAATAATTATTATCTAAATTTTCACTTACAATAACTTCTTTATTTTTATTACTTAAACTACTATTACTATTACAATGAGAAAGTTATCATGGTTTTCGATGATCCACTAACTCATGATAACACTCTCAACAAATTTGCACCTAATGTTCTAAATGCCAACCCTAACTACATAAGCAAATAATGGCAATAAGATTTAGGTTTCAATCATAAGTTTAAATTAGTCACCTAATACCCTTAAGGCTTTGATACCATTCCTTTCATGTAAGCAAACAAAGAAGCAAGTAATGGATTTTTAACAACAAACAAGCAATAGTACTAAATCAACTGTTTATAAAACTAAATCATAGAAAGACAAAAACACTTATAGAAATAAAAGCTTTCTTCATAAGTCATTCCAAGAGAGTTGAGAAGAAGAAGATTTTGCCCCCTTCGTTGGACTCCTTGTCCAGTTTATAAGGGATTTTACCCAACTTCAAATGAAGGAACCTTGTTAGCTAGAAATGAAGAGAATGTCCCATTATTTAGGATTTTAAACCTTCAATATGAATAAGAAAAACTAATTAAGATCAATCAAAGCTTTGTTTGATGGAATTTAATGGTTTAGAGAACCAAAGATGTACAAACAACCATTTTGTAAAAAATATAATGTATCCTATTGACACAAATGTTACTTATGAGATCATTTTGCATGAACGAGTACTTGTAATGAAAGGAGAAGCCTCATTATCAAAAAAAGAAGAGGCAATCTCATCATTCAAGAATTAAACCATTCAATATTCATAAGGAAAGCTAATCAAGATCAATGACACACTTACTTGATGGAATTCAATAGGTTTAGAGCACTAGAGGTGTGCTAACATGCTTTTTCCAATGAATATAATGTTTTATGTAGACACAAAAGTTAATTTCACCATCATTTATGTCAATGAGTCCTTGCAACAAAGGAGCTTTTTGTAGGGAATAGAATTTTTGCTATTGACAAAAGAGTTAATTACGGGATCATTTTGTGTGAATAAATCCTTGCAATCAAAAAAGAAGCCTTGTTAATGAAAAAATAAAGTGGCAATCTAATTGTTTGAGAATTAAACCATTCAATATTTGTAAAGAAAGTAAATAATGATCAATGACTCATTTGCTTGCTGTAATTCAATGGATTTAGAATACCAAAGGTTTACAAACATACTTGTTTCAATGAATAAAATATTTTAAGTAGATATAAAAGTTATTTTCACCATTATTTTGTGTAAACGAGATGTTACAACAAAGGAAGGAACCTTGTTAGTTAGAAATGAAGAGGCAATCACTTTATTCAAGAATTAAAATAGTCTTACATATATGAAAAGCTAATCAAAACCAATGAAACTCTTTTGTTTTTTTTGATGGAATTCAATGGATTTAGAGTAGCAAAGATGTACAAATGAGTTTCTTGCAATGAATACAATGGTCATTGTTGCCATAAAAGTTAGTTACAAAATCATTTTGTGTGAATGAGTCCTTGCAACGAAATGAAAAACCTTGTTATCAAAAAAAATTGAAGAAATGGTCTCATTGTTTGGGAATTAAACCATTTAATACCATTGAAGAAAGTTAATCAAGATCAATGACTCATTTAATTTATGAAATTCAATAGGCATAGACTACCAAAAGTGTCCAAATGTGCATGTTCCAATAAATATAATGTTTTATGAAGGCAAAAGGGTTAATTTCACCATCATTTTGTGTTAATATGTCCTTGCAATGAAAGAAGGAGCCTTGTTAGATAAAAATTAAGAGAATGTCTTATTATTTAAAAATTGAAACATAGCTATAAGAAAAGCCATTGAAGATCAATCTAGCCTTTGTTTGAAGGATTTTAATGGGTTTAGAGCACCAAAGTTGTAAAGATGGTCTATTGCAATGAATATAGATGTCATTGTTATCAAAAAATTGAAGTGACAACCACACCTTTTGTTGATCAAATTTAATGGATTTAGAATACCAAAGATTTACAAACAAGCTTGTTGCAATAAATATTGTTTGCTGTTGATATAAAAGTTAATTACAAGATCATTTTGTGTGAATGAGTTCTTGCAAGGAAAAGAAAAGTCTTGCTAAAATGATATAATAGTCTCATTGTTCAAGAATTAAACCATTTAATACCTATAAGGAAAGTTAATCAAGATTAATGATTCATTTGTTTGATGGAATTTATTGGATTCAGAGTACCAAAGGTGCAGAAACATGCTTGATCCAATGAGTCAAATATTAATTTAACCATTTTTTTTGTGTGAATGAGTCCTTATAATATTGGAAGGAGCCTCGTTAGCTAGAAATGAAAAGATGGTCTCATTATTTAGGAATTAAAGCATTCAAGAGGCATACAAAAGGCAAATAAAGATAAAACAAAGCATTGTTTGATGGAATTCAATGGATTAAAAGTAGCAAAGATGTAGAAATGAGTTTCATGCAACATATGCAATGGTTGTTGTTGACATAAAAGTTAATTACAAGGTCATTTTGTGTTAATGAGTCCTTACAATGAAAAGAGAAACCTTGTTATCAAAAAATGAAGAGGTGGTCTCATTATTCCATAATTAAACCATTTAATACCTATAATGAAAGCTAATTAAGATCAATGACACATTTAATTGATGGAATTCAATAGGTTTAGAGTACCAACTGTGTCTAAACGTGTTTGTTTTGATGAATATAATGCTTTGTCAAGACAAAATGGTTAATTTCACCGTAATTTTATGTAAATAAGTCCTTGCAATGAAGCAAGGAGCTTCATTAGCTAACAATGAAGAGGTCTCAACATTCAAGAATTGAAACATTAAATAGCTATAAAAAAAGATGATGAAGGTCTATCTAACCTTGATAGATTTCAATGGGTTTAGAGTATCAAAGTTGTATATACATGTTTTCTGCAATGAATATAATGAATATAGACATCCTTGTTATCAAAAAATCAAGAAATGATCACATTACTCTGGAACTATACCATTTATTACCTATAAGGTAAGCTAATCAAGATGAATGACAAATTTACTTGATGAAATTAAATGGGTTTAAGTACCAAAAATGTACCAAAGATCTTATTGTGATGAGTATAATGTTTTCTTTGGTTACAAAAGTTAATTATGTGATCATTTTGTGTGAAGGACACTTTGTAATGAAAAAGGAAGCCTTGTTGTCAAAAAATGAAGAGGTAGTCTCATTGATAAAGTGCGAACCATTCAATAGTTATAATGAAAGAAAAGCAAGATTAATGACTCATTTACATGATGGAATTCGATGGATTGATTGGACGAATGGTGTGTAAACAAGCTTGTTTCAATGAATATAAAATTTGATGTTGATACATAAGTTAATTAAAGGATCATATTGTGTGAATGGGTCCTTGCAATTAAAAAAAAATTTTTACTATAAAAAAAAGACTAGATAGTCACATTATTCTGGAATTGAAACACTTAATACATATATGAAAACATAATCTAAACTAATCACATTTTTTTTTGATGGAATTTAATGGATTTAGAGTGTTGGAGATGTATAAATGAGCTTGTTGCAATGAATATAATAATTACTATTGGCACAAAAGTTAATTATGAGATTATTTTGCATGAATGAGTCATTGCAATGAAAACAAATGTCTTGTCATAAAAAAAAATGAGATAGTCTCATTAATTAGGAAAAGCTAATCTAAACCAATCAAACCTTTTGTTTTCTTTTTGATGGAATTCAATGTATTTAGAGTAGCAAAGATGTAGAAAGGAATTTCTTGTGATGAATAAAATGGTTACTGTTGAAACAAAAGTTAGTTACAATATCATTTTGTGTTGATGAGTCCTTATAACATAAAGAGCAACCTTTTTATCAAAAGATGAAGTGGTAGTCTCATTGTTTAAAAATTAAACTATACAATAGTTATAAGGAAAGCTAATTAAGATCAATGACTCATTTAATTGATGGAATTCAATAAGTTTAGAGTACCAAAAATGTCTAAACTTGTTTGTTCCAATGAATATAATGTTTTGTTAAGGCAAAAAGGTTAATTTCACCATTATTTTGTGTAAATAAGTCCTTACAACAATGAAAGGAGCCTTGTTAGTTAAAAATGAATTGAAGTCTCATTATTTAAGAATTTAAACATTAAATAGCTATAAAAAAAGCTAATAAAGATCAATCTAACCTTTATTTGGAGGATTTTAATGGGTTTAGAGTACCAAAGTTTTATAGACATGGTTTGTTGCAATGAATTTAATGAATACAGACATCCTTCTTATCATAAAATGAAGAGACAATCACATTATTTAGGAATTATACCATTCAATACCTGTAAAGAAAGTTAATTAAGATCAATGACTCATTTACTCGGTGGAATTTAATGGGTTAAGAGCACTAAAGATGTACCAATGACTTTATTATAATGAGTATAATGTTTTCTCTTGGCATAAAAGTTAATCATAATAAAATTTTGTATAAATAACTCTTTGCAATGAAAAGAGAAGCCTTGTTATCAAAAAATGAAGATGCAATCTCATTGTTGGAGAATTAAACTAGTCAATGCCTATCAAGAAGGCTACTCGAGATCTTTCCTTCATGAAATTCATTAGGTTTAGAGTGCCAATGATGCACCAATGATCTTATTGCAATGAGTATAATTTATGCTTTTGGCTTAAAAGTTAATTATGAGGTCATTTTGTGTGAATGACTCTTTACAACGAAATGAATAGCCTTATTATTAGAAAATGAAGTAATAGTGTCATTGTTTAGGATTTAGACCATTGAATGCCTATAACAAAAGCTAATCAAGATCAATGACTCATTAGCTTGATGGAATTCAATGGATTTAGAGTACTAAAGGAGTACTAACATGCTTATTCCATTAAATAAGATGTTTTGTGTTGCGCAAAATTTAATTTCACTATGATATTTTGTAAATAAGTCCATGCATTGATGGAAAGAGCCTTCTTTGCTAGAATTAAAGAGAAGATCTTATTAGTCTACAATTGAAAACTTAAATAGCTATAAGAAATGTTAATCAAGATCAATCTAACCCTTTTATGTAGGAATTCAATCAATTTGGAGTACCAAAGTTGTATAGATGTGCTTGTTACAATGAATATAATGATTATAAACATCCTTGGAAGCAAAAAATGAAGAGATGATCACCTTGTTTAGGAATAAAACCATTTAATACATGTAAGGAAAGCTAATCAAGATCAATGACTCAGTTATTTGATGAAATTCAATGGATTTAGAGTATTAAAGATGTACAAATGAGCTTGTTGCAATAACTATAATATATTTTGTTGACAAAAAAGGTAATTACAATGGAATGAGCCTTGTTAGTTAGAAATAAAGAGATAGTCTCACTATTTTGATAATTGAATTACCCAATTTCCATAAGAAAAGATAATCTAGACCAATCATACCCCATTTTTGATGGAATCCAATGAATTTAGAGTACCAAAGTTGTACAAATGAGCTTGTTGCAATGACAGGAGATTGTTTTGTGTGAATAAGTCCTTATAATGAAAGGAGAAGACTTGTTATCAACAAATGAAAATAAGGTCTCATTGTTCAAAAATTAAATCATGTAACACTTGTAAGGAGAACTAGTCAAGATCTATGAGTCATTTACTTGATGGAATTTGATGGGTTTAGAGTACCAAAGGTTTACAATCATGCTTGTTATAATGAATATAATATTTTGTGTTGACACAAAAAATGTGATTCCTAACAAATGTGTCTTAGGAATCTAACACGCTTGAGGAATCAAATAAGAACCTAAGAAAGTTAAATCATATTTAAATCATGCAAGACCTAGACCCATTGTTCAAGGAACATAAACCTATGGTATAAGCAAGGATATAAATGCCACACTCCATCAAAGAAGGGATTTGAAAGTCATAAGTTAGGATGAACATTGCAAGAAGAGTTAGTTCTTAATAAATTCTTTAGTTTTTCAAACAAATCAGAGGAGAAAAATTTCAATAATATTATGCTCTTTTTAATAATAAAATCAAGCTTATTTATGGGTAGAATTAATAACCTAAAAAACCCAAAAAAATAAAGTTAGTTTTAAATGAATAGACAATCTCCTTATTTTGGAATTAAAACACCTAATATAGATAAGAATAGCTAATTTAGATCAATCATGCCTTTATTTGATGCAATTCAATGGATTAACAGTACCAACGATATATAAATGAGCTTCATACAATCAATACAATTCTTATTGTTGACAAAAAGTTAATTTTGAGATCATTTTGTGTGAATGAATCCTTACAACAAAAAAGGAAGCCATGTTGTCACAAAATGAAGAGGTGCTCTCATTGTTTGAGAATTAAACCATTCAATATTTGTTAGGAAAGCTAATCAAGATCAATGACTCGCTTACTTGATAGAATTCAATGGGTTTAGAGTACTAAAGGTGGGCAAACATGTTTGTTTCAAATAATGTAATGATTTTTTGTTGACATAAAAGTTAATGTCACCATCATTTTGTGTAAATGAGTCCTTGCAACAAAGGACCCTTGTTAGTTAGAAATGAAGAGATTGTCTTATTATTTAGTAATTGAAAAACTCCCTATGTATGAAAAAAAAAATGGTAATCTAGTCCAATCACATTTTTTTTTATGGACATCAATTGATTTAGGGCACTAAAAATGAAGAAATGAGCTTGTTAAAAGGAATATAATGTTTGTTGTTGACCTAAAAGCTAATGAGTCTTTGTTACAAAAAGGGAAGTCTTGTTATCAAAAAATGAAGAGATAGCCTTATTGTTCAGGAATTAAACCATTTGATACCTATAAGGACAACTTATGAAGATCAACGACTCATTCACTTGTAGAAATTCAAAGGTACAAAGCACCAAGCACTCAATACATTTGAGAAAAGCTAATCAAGACCAATCACACATTTTCTTTAATGAAATTCAATTGATTTAGAACACTAAAGATTTACAAATGAGCTTGTTGTGGGAATGAGTCCTTGTAATGAAGAGAGAAGCATTGTTATCAAAAAATGAAGAAGCAATGTCATTGTTCAAGAATAAAATTATTCTATACCTGTAAAGAAAGCTAATCAAGATTAATGCCTCATTTGCTTGATGGAATTCAATGCATTTAGAGTACCGAGGGCACTTAAATGTGTTTGTTAAATTAAAATTATGTTTCATGTTGTCACAAAAGTTAATTTCATTATGATTTTCTATAAAGGAGTCCTTACAATGAAGGAAGGAACCTTGTTAGTTAGAAAAGAATAGATAGTCTCATTATTTAGCAATTAAAACACTCAATTAGTATAATAAAAGTTATTCTAGACCAATCACACCTATTTTTTTTATGGAATTCAGTGGATTTGGAGCACAAAAAATGTACAAATGAGCTTGTTGCAATGAATATAATGTTTGTTTTTGGCACAAAAGTTAGTTATGAGATTAATTTGGGTTAATGAGCCCTTGCAATGAAAAGAGAAATTTTGTTCCCGAAAAATGAATTGGACTCATTGTTTGAGAATTAAACCACTCAATACCTACAAGGAAAGCTAATTAAGACTAATGACTCATTTACTTGATGGAATTCAATGGGTTTAAAGTACAAAAGGTGTGCAAACATGCTTGGTCCAATGAATATAATGTTTTATGTAGACACAAAAATTAATTTCACCATCATTTTGTGTAAATGAGTCCTTGTAATGAAGTAGGGAGCTTCATTAATTAAAAATGAAGAGACAGTGTCATTATTCTAGAATTGAAACACACAATGCATATAAGAAAAGATAATTTAGACCAATGACACCTTTTCTTTTTTATGGAATTCAATAGATTTATAGTACCAAAGATGTATAAACAAGCTTGTTCTTATAATTCAAGCTTGAAGGGTAGTAAAACATATCTCAATGTAGGCCAAGGCTTTATTAATTTGATTGGGGTACTTAATAGGTTAGAGTTATATCAAAATTCACTCCTAAATAGGAGTTTTTGTTTATTATAAAATACATGTCTATAACAAAATATGAGTGTTTTATATTTTAGGAGTTTATTGTTGTCTTTATTTGTAGGGATTTTATGGTTGTTAATTCAGCCTATAATAAGATTGATTTCATTGTTTAAAAGTGCAAAACATTTGTAAAAATAAAAGTGAGAATTTTCTTCCTTAGTTCATTCAAGAACCAATTCTTTTTATGCCATTTAGCCTAACTTATCAATCCTTTCATCGCCAAACTATGACATCCATATGCTTCTTTATACCTTAGGTTCATGTTCCTTGTCCTTTGGGTCAAGGTTTTTCTTGATTGAAATTTGATTTAGCTTTCTTGGGTCCCTGTTCGATTAGTTGTATATGATGGGTCCTTATGACATGTCTTTTGGGATTCACATTAGTTAGTATCAAAGCTTTAAAGATTATAGGTTTATTTATCTAAAATTTAAGTTTTTCTTTTGTTCTTCTTCTTAACCACATTCTATAACCTCTTGTTCTTTGAATCTGCATACACTAGCTTTTCTTTAATTTTTGTCTACAAACCATAGGTTACTAGCCACATTCTATAAAGGCTTTATTTCCTTATTTTTTTCTAATTCCTATAATGATTTGGATATAATTAATCTTTTTTCTTGTGTATTTTTCAATTTAATCTTATTGTGTTTTTCATTGATTCTAATTTGTTAGAACTAGTTGGTTATAAGGTAACTTTAATTGAGCTTGTTTAGTTTAATAAAAAAATGATAGAGAAAAGCCAAATTTATATAGTGTGCAAACACAAGAGTGACTATCATACTATGAGGGAGTGGAGTGAAACATGTGAGGGAGTGTGTGTGATGTTGTTCCCAACATTTTCTTTTCAATGTAAGTGATGATTTGAGACAAATCTTTTTAAGGGTAGGGGAAATGATGAGATCCATGAAGGAATTGAAGCATGGAGGGCTTCTGAGGGTCCATTAAGCACTCAAGAAGGGCTAATGACATGTTTAAGAGCTAAAAGGATGAAAGAGGCACTTAATGGGCCAATTAAAGAAATTTGGGCCAAAAAAGATAATTCAAGCTTAAAAGGTAGCAAAGCACATCTTAATGTGGGCCAAGGCTTTGTTAATTTCATTAGAGTACTTAATGGGCTATGGTTACGATAAAATCCACTTTTGAATAGGAGTTTGTTATAAAGTAAGAGTTTACAATAAAATAATAGTATTCTTCCTTTTTAGGAGTTTGTCATTGTCTTTATTTTTAGGAATTTTAGGATTATTATTTTAGCCTCTAAATAAGCTTGATTTCATTATTAAAAAGAGTAGAACATTAGTGAAATTAAAAGTGAGATTTTCTTATTTAGTTATTTAAAGAACTAAAGAACTTATCAAGAGCTAACATTTCTTGTGATGTTCAACCCAACTTATCATCTCAAATCCCTTCTTTGCTTGTGGGTGCCGTCCATATCCTTCTTTATAGCTTAGGTTTATGTTCCTTAAATATTGGTTCTAAGACTTGCATAATTGAAACCTAATTTGGCTTTCTTGGGTTCTTGTTCAATTCCTTGTGTGTGTAAGATCTCTAAACCACATCTTTTGGGATTCACATTATGGTGTCATTATTTAAGAACTGAAACACTCAATACATTAAGAAAAGGTAATCTAGACTAGTTATATTTTCATTTTGATGGAATTCAGTGGATATAGAGTGCCAAAATGGACAAATAAGCTTGTTGTGATTAATATAATGTTTGATGTTGACACAAAAGTCAATTACAAGATCATTTTATGGGAATGAGTCCTTGCAATGAAAAGATAAGCCTTGTTATCAAAAAATGAAGAGTTAGAAATTAAACTATTTAGTACATGTAAGCAAAGTTAATTAAGATCAATGACTCATTTACCTTATGTAATTCAATAAGTTTAGAGTACCATAAGTGTACAAACATGTTTGTTTCAATGAATATAATGTTTGGTGTAAATACAAAAGTTAATTTCACCATTATTTTGTGTAAATGAGCCCTTATAATAAAGGAAGGAGCCTTGTCAATTAGCAATAAAGTGACAATTTCATTATTCAACAATTAAAACACTAAATATGTATAAGAAAAAGTAATTTAGACTAATCACACCTTTTTTTTAATAAAATTCAAGGACTTAGAGTGCCAAATATGAGCAAACAAGCTTGGTGCAATGGATATGATGTTTGATGTTGACACAAAATGTTAATTGCGAGATCATTTTATTGAAAGAGGCCTTACAACAAAAAAGGAGAAGTCTTGTTATCAAAAAATGAAAATGTGGTCTCATTGTTTAAGGATCAAACCATTCCCTAAGATCAATGACTTATTTACTTGATGGAATTCAATGGGTTTAAAGTACTAAAGGTGTACAAACATGCTCATTCCAATGAATATAATGTTTTATAAGTCCTTGTAATGAAGGAATGAGTCTTATTTAGGTATTCAAACACTCAATACATATAAGAAAAGGTAATCTAGACTAAGCACACCTTTTTTTGATGGAATTCATTGGATTTAGAGACCAAAGTTATACAAATGAGCTTGTTGCAAGTAATATAATGTTTACTATTGACACTGAAGTTAATTATGTGATCATTTTTTTTTTGAATAAGTCCTTGAAATGAAAAGTGAAGCCCTATTATCAAAAAAATAAAGTAATAGTCTCTTTGTTTGATAATTAAACCATTCAATACTTGTAAGGAAAGCTAATGAAGATCAATTACTTACTTACTAGATGGAAATGGGTTTAGGGTACTAAAGATGTAGAAATGAGCTTCTTGCAATGAATAAATTGTTTATTGATGTCACAATAGTTAATTATGAGATCATTTTGTGTGAATGAGTCATTGCAACAAAAAGAGAATTCTATTTATCAACAAAATGATGAGATAATCTCTTTCTTCAAGAATTAAGCCATTCAATACCTATAAGGAAAGTTAATCAAGTTCCTTAACTCTTTTACTTTAAGGAATCCAATGTGTTCAAAGTACCAGAGGTGTACAAATGTACTCGCTCCAATGAATATAATGTTTTGTATAGACATAAAAGTTAATGTCACCATCATTTTGTGTAAACGAGACCTTGCAACATAGGAAGGAGCCTTGTTATTTAGAAATAAAGAGATGATGATGAGATACATAGAGGATTAAATGCATAGAGGGCTTCTAAGGATTTGTTAAGGTTTTAAGAAGGGCCAATAACATGTTCAAGACTTAAAAGGATGAAAAGGCACTTGATGGGCTGATTAAGAAATTTCAGCCAAAGAAACAATTTTAAGCTTGAAGGACTACAAAACATATCTTAATGTAGGCTGAGGCTTTATTTATTGTATAAGTATGCTAAATAAGTTTATGTCAAGTGATTGTAAGGATTTTACAACTCCAAAAACAAATAGGAGTAGAATTATTGTTAGCTTATTTAGGATGTTTATCATATTCTTTAGGGTTAGAGTTGTACATTTAGCATGTAAATAAGCTTGATTTCATTATGAAAAATAAGCAAAACATTAGTAAAACTAAAAGGCAGAATTTTCTCTTTTAGTTCTTTCAAGAACTAAGAACTTGTTAAGAGTTAACTCTTCTTATGGCATTTAACCCGACTTATCACTCCTAAATCCCTTCTTTTTTGGAGTGTAGTGTTCATATTGTTCTTTATTTTATAGGTTCATTTTTGTCAAATAATGGGTTTAGATCTTGCATGATTGAAATTTGATTTAGCTTTCTTGGGTACTTGTTCAAATTCCTTATTCATGTTGGGCCACTAAGCTATGTCTTTTGGGGTTCACTTCAGTTGGTATTAGAACTTGGCTCTGAATCAAGTTTCCTTTTCAAATTTTGAGGTTTATTTTTTTGTTTGTCTTCTTAGCTACATTCTATAACCTCTTGTTCTTTGAATCCATAAACCCTAATTTACCTGTTCTTGTATTTAAATTTTTACAAAAAAATCAATAAAATGAAAATCATGCTCGATAAAGAAGAAATGAAAAACAAAAAAAGAGAAAAGAAAAATATTCTATTTGATTCCTTTTTATTTCAAAAATAAATCCTGTTTAATTAGGTGAAAGGGAGATAAAGACTTTATTTCCTTATTTCTTTTTAGTTCCTATAAGTATTCGAATCCAATTAATTCTTTTTTTGTATTTTGCAATTTAATCTTGTTGAGTTCTTCTAATCCATGACCTTAAATTCATCGCACTTTCCTAAATTTTTTTTATCCTAATTTGTTATAATTAGTTGGCATAATGTGACTTTGATTAAGCTTGTTTAGTTCAATAAAGGAGTGAGAGAGAAAGGCTAAATTTATATGGTGTGCAAACATGAGAGTGAGTGTTATATTGTGGGAGAGTGGAGTGAAACACATGAGGGAGTATGTGCAAGTTTATTCCCAACATATACTTTTTTTATATAGGTGATGATTTGAGGTTGAATCCTTTTAAGGAGAGGCAAATGATGAGATCCATAGAGGATTTAATGCATAAAGGGCTTTTAAAGATCCATTAAGCATTCAAGAAGGGCCAATAATATGTTCAAGAGGTAAAAGGATGATAGAGGCCCTTCATGGGCTGATTAAAGAAATTTGGGCCAAAGAAGCTAATTCAAGTTTAAATGATAGTAAAACATATTTTAATGTAGGCCAAGGCTTTATTTATTGTTTAAGTATGCTAAATGGGTCTATGTCAAGTGATTGTAAAATTTTCTACAACAACACCAAAAAAAAAAAAAAAACGAGTAATTTTGTTGTTAGCTTATTTAGGAAGTTTATAATTATCTCTAGGGTTAGGATTGTTAATTTAGAACCACTACAAAGATAATTAGGAGTAGATTTTTTGTTAGCTTATTAAAGAAGTTTGTCATTATCTATAGGGCTAGGGTTGTTAATTTAGCTATTAAATGGGCTTGATTTCATTGTTAAAAATAAGTAGAACATTAGTGAAACTAAAAATGAGAATTTTCTCCTTCAATTCCTTTAAAAACTAAAGAACTTATCAAAAACTAACTCTTTATATGGTGTTTAATTTGACTTATCACTACAAAATCACTTCATTTCTAGTGTATAGTGTCCATATCCTTCTTTACACCTTAGGTTCATATTCCTAAAACATTGGGTCTAGGTCTTACATAATTGAAATCTAATTGTGCTTTCTTAGGTTCTTATCTAAATTCCTTGTACACATTGGGTCCCAAAGCCATGTCTCTTGGGGTTCACATTAGATGGTCTCATTATTCAAGAATTAAGATAGTCAAAACATATAATTAAAGGTAATCTAGACCAATCACACCATTTTTTGATGAAATTCAATGGATTTAGAATACCAAAGATGTACAAATGAGCTTCTTGCTATGAATATAATGTTTGATATTGATACAAATGTTAATTGTGAGATCATTGTGTATGAATGAGTCCTTGTAATGGAAAGAGAAGACTAGTTATCAAAAAATGAAGAGATAGTCTCATGGTTTGGCAATCAAACTATTCAATACCTATAAGGAAAGCTAATTATGATCAATGACTCATTTGCTTGATGAAATTCAATGGGTTTAGAGTACCAAAGATGTACAAACATGCTTATTCCAATGAATATAATGTTTCATCATCATTTTGTTCAAATGAGTTCATGCAATGAAAAGAGAAGTCTTGTTATCCAAAAATGAAGGGATAGTCTCATTGTTTAGGAATCAAACCATTCAATATAAGGAAAGCTAATGAAGATCAATGACTCATTTCCTTGATGGAATTTAATGGATATAGAGTACCAAATGTGTACAAAAGTGTTTGTTCTAATGAATGGAATGTTTTATATAGACACAAAAGTTAGTTTAACATCATCTTGTGTAAATGAGTCCCTACAATGAAGGAAGGAGCCTTGTTAGTTAGAAATGAAGGGATGGTCTCCTTATTTAGGAATTGAAACACTTAATATGTATAGGAAAAGGTAATTTAGACCAATCACACCTTTTATTGATGGAATTCAATGGATTTAGAAATTCAAAGATGTAGAAATGAGCTTGTTGCAATGAATATAATGTTCGATGTTGATACAAAACTTAAGTATAAGTTCATTTTGTGTGAACAAGTCCTTGATGGTCTCATTGTTTAAGAATTAAACTATCCAACAGCTATAAAGAAACCTAATAAGGATTAATGTCTCATTTACTTGATGGAATTCAATAGATTTAGAGTACCAAAGATGTACAAATGTGCTTGTTCCATTGAATATACTTTTTTATGCAGATGCAAATGTTAATTTCATTATCATTTTGTGTAAATAAATCTTTTTAATAATGAAAGGAGCCTTGTTAGATAGAAATAAAGAGACAGTTATCATTATTCAAGAGTTAAAACTCTTAGTACATATAGGTAAAGGTAATATAGACCAATCAACCCTTTTTTGATGAAATTCAATGGATTTAGAGTACCAGAAATGTATGTACAAGCTTGTTATGATAAATATAATGTTTATTGTTGATATAAAGTTAATTGCAAGGTCATTTTGTGTGGATAATTGCTTTTAATGAAATGAGAAGTCTTTTTATTAAAAATATGAAGATATGGTCTCATTGTTCATGAGTAAACCATTCAATACTTATAATGAAAGCTAATAAAGATTAATGACTCATTTACATGACATAATTTGATGGATTTAAACTACCGTAAGAGTACAAACATGCTTGTTCTAATGAATATGATGTTTTGTGTAGACACTAAAATTAATTTCACCATCATTTTGTATAAATAAGTGCATGCAATGTAAAGAGAAGTCTTGTTATCAAAAAATGAAGAGATAGTCACATGTTTGGGAATTAAAGCATTTAATACTTACAAGGAAAGCTAATGAAGATCAATGACTCATTTACTTTATAGTATCAAAGATGTATGAATGAGAATGTTGCAATGAATAATATGTTTACTATTAACAAAAAAGTTAATTACAAGATTATTTTGTATGAATGAGTCCTTGCAATTGAAAAAGAAGTCTTATTATCAAAAAAATGAAGAGACCATCTCATTTAATACTTATAAGGCAAGCAAATCAAGATCAATGAGTCATTTTTTTGATGGAATTTAATGGATTTAAAGTACCATTTAGGAATGGAGATATTCAATACAAGTAATCTAGACCAATCACACAAGTTTTAGATGAAATTCAATGGATTTAGAGTACTAAATATGTTGAGATGAGCTTCTTGCAATGAATACAATGTTATTCATGGAGGTATAAAAGAGCATATAAATTATCATGCTTGTATATCCACCATTTGAGTCTCTAACAATTATTCTAATAATTACATATCTAATTTGACCTATGGATGAATATGCAAGCATAAGTTCCATGCTTGTTTAAGTAATAACAATGAGATTCCCCACTATCATACTCATAATAGCTAGGATTTCCAGAAGAAAATGCCATTCACTTAATGACAAATAAAAAGGAATATCAAAAGTTCAAGTGGCTGAAGCTAAAGTAGCTACATTTGAAGTAACAAAAAGAAAAGCAACAACTAGAGTGGGAGAGTTAGAGTTAAAAAGAGGATTTGTTGTTGAGATAAAAGTTAATTTTACGATCATTTTGTGTGAATGAGTCCTTGCAATTAAAATAGAAGTCTTGTTATCAAAAAATGAAGAGATTGTCTCATTGTTGAAAAATTAAACCATTTGATGGCTAGGAAGAAAGCTAATAAAAATCAACAACTCATTTACTTGATGGAATTCAATAGATTTATAGTACCAAAGATGTACAAATGTTGCAATGAATAGAATGTTTGCTATTGACACAAAAGTTAACTATGATATTATTTCTATGTAAATGAGACCTTTAATAAAAAAGAGAAGTCTCATTATCAAAAAATGAAGAGATAATCTCATTGTTCAAAAATTAAATCATTCAATACCTATTAGGAAAGCAAATTAAGATCATTAAGTCATTTGCTTAAAGGAATTCAATGTGTTTAGAGTACCAAAGTTATATAAACAAGCATGTTAGTTTGAAATAAAGGATGGACTTCAATACATCACACCTATTTTTTATGGACTTCAATGGATTTAGAGTACTAAAGATGTAGAAACAAGCTTCTTAAAATGAATATAATGTTCGCTATTCACACAAAAGTTAATTTTGAGATCATTGTGTGAATGAGTCCTTGTAGCA
>JBAPLK010000054.1:0-76698 GCA_037832385.1 Rhizophora apiculata | reverse complement strand
CTCAGGTTCTCTGAAACTAGGTTCTTAGTTGTTCAAATCGTGACTTTTGAAAGAGCTTTTGTCAGTATGTATGCAGTTGATTTTCCGTATTACCATTAGAATCAGTTTAACTTCTACCTCTCCATTTGGGCTTTTATACGGATATAAGTGTATTTAATCTTAAAGTGTTTCGGTTTGGTCATGGAATACTAGATTTCTGGTAAATGGTTATTGTAGGTTAATTGTCTACCTGGATTTCAATAAGCATAGCCTTGGTCTTGTCTCAAGTTTTTTAAAAATTTTCCTTAACCTGATGACTTGATTGACTCCTGCAGTTGCTTAAATATACCTAGATTCAATGGTTGACCGTGCTACAACATCTTGCTTTCTGGAACTCCAAGAGATAGCACCAGAACCTAGAATAAACAAGTGTCTTGAGGTGCTTTTTATGTCTCATAGGATCACCCCAATCACTCTTTGAAAAAACGATGCAGCTCAGTTCAGCTCCTTTCTCATGCATAATCCCACTCAAGTGTTCTTTTTACATACTCATAACCCTCTTTACTGCTTTAAAGTGCATCTCACTTGGCTTTTACATGAACCTGGAAAGAAGGTTGATGTCCTACATTATATCAGCCTTGTTGCTGATAAGTTAGAGCAAACACCTAATTATATTTCTATATAGACCTACCATTAGCTTCTTTGACATCATCCTCCTTACTTAACTTTTCATTCGTCAGCAGGGGAGCAGTAGCTTTGCAATTCTATAATTTGAACTTCTTTAGGATTTCAACAACATATTTCATTTGACAAATGAAGATGCCCCTGTCTAACTATGAGATTTCCATTACAAGGAAATAAGACATCTCTCAAAATTCTGTCATTTCAAAGACCCTATGAAGATTGTGTTTGAATTCATCAATCATTCCACTATTTCCACCTGTTACCAACAAGTCATCTATTTACACAGCTACAATAATCAAATCACCAATGTAGTATTTGTGGGTTGTTTTTAATAATAAAGATAACCTTGTGCCGTTCAAAGGAAAAAAAAAAAATAGAATTCAGTTAGGCATTAGATATGAAATTTAATTATTTTATATTGAAATTAATACTTTTAACGTGGGTATCAGAAATAATATCACCGCAACCTTCAATAAACAAAATATTACCCTTCTAATACTAGTTTATTTCTACTTTTTATTACATAATAATAGCATCAAAGTGAAGGAACAAGCTTTCTGTTTTAGAAACATTACTTTTGTAAGACCATCACCACACAGCAACGCATAATTTACGTAAACACTTACTTGGGCAAATGCACCATCAAGAATCACTGACCATGTTCAGCAGTTGAGGGATAGGATTTTGGTTAATTGCTGTATTATCAAAGTTTATGAATGAATAAAGATGACAAGACTTATACGTTTGTATTTGGTGCAACTATATTGTAACAAGCACATAGTGCACAAGACTTTCTTATTAAAACAACAAGATATGATAATTAAGTGTCATTGAGTCTGTGTGTTATAGTTATGGTGTTGGATCCAATTGAGGAATCAAACACCCTACCATAGTATCGCGACATATTACCGGTGACTATGATCGTAGCCGCAATGTAGCAATAGTCGGTGACTACTGCAACACCACATTGGTCGTAATGGCAACTACAACTCAGAAGTATCTCCCATCACCCGCTGCTTGGAATGTTGGTTGCAATCATTAAGGTCACTGTGGTTAACGTGGTGGCAGTTGTGCTTAGTACAGCATCCCTATAAGAATAGTTATGATCATAATTTTAAGCTGCAATTATATACAATTGTGGTGCAGCTACGATTTAAATCGATCATTCCATGACAATAACTAGCTACAAACTGGAAATATTCCACATGGTTGTTAAGCAACCTAAGGCCATTTTTTCTCATTTGTAAATATGAGCTGGGAAAATAGCTTGTGAATGGGTCAAAGACAGAATGGCAGAATGCTAAAATTCCTAGCCCTAAAAACTAAGGGATACAAAATAATTGGTGGATTTTGAGGGGTACCATTAACTGGCTAGGACAAGTAACCTATATATGCATATCAATCAAATTAAAGATATGCATGAATCTCTCTTGATATGAGTTCAAGTTCATTGTACAAATATGAAAAAAAAGAAAAAGAAAAGAAAAGAAAAGAAAAGAAAAGAAAAGGTCATCTTATTCAAAACCCCAATTATGAAATCCCTTATCTCCCACTTCATACCTCAAAACGCACCATTATTATAGAGAGAGAGACACCTTAAAATCTTCTTAACCTAAAATGGCTAGGAAGAAGAAAGGCTCCTTTTTTTAGGGTACTCTTGGGAGCAAATGTAGTGGAGACAAGGTAAGGCCTATAGCTTAGATGATTAAAGCACGTGGCTACAAACCATAGAGTCGGGGGTTATGAGTATAGGTTCATTGTGCATATATATCCCCATTATATTAAGGATATATATGAATCTCTTTATTTGGTAAATATCACAGTAATTTTTCCTAATACTCTTTCTTATTTTATACATTTATTCCTATATAAATAGATGTGGCCTTTTATGGTTCAATACATATTGAAATTATTCTCTCATTCTTCTTTCATAGCTTATAGTTTTTACCGTAGCCATATTATCAGCTTTAGTTATTGATGCTTGTTATGTTTACTCATTTTTTTGTGAGTATAATGTACTTGTGATTTTACATCACACAAATTTATTTTTTATTTTTTTTTATTTCAAATAGACCCCATTTATTATATAATGTAAGACCATTAGTGAGTTATTTTAAGTAGACCCCACTTATTATATGGTATAAGATCATAGGTGAGTTGCATATAGACAATATAGATACAAATAAAAATAAAAGAAAGGAAAACAAATCTCTATAGCAAATAACTCAAGCTAAAGGATAAGAAATCAAAGGATAGTATCCATTAAAATTCTATATAAACTCTTTGTGGGGAAAAAGAGGTCATTAGAACAATTTGTCATTCAACTTTGAAAGAGTGGAAATTAAAGAAGGAAAAGTTAGATTCATATTACTTGTTTGTGTGTTATTGTGACCACTTTCAATACAATCCATAACTACCTCATTTGCCTTATTCCATAGATGCTATAGAAGTTGCATCGATAATTGTTTCATTATCCATGATAAAATACTTGCCTCTTATAAGGTCAAATGCATGAAAGACTACCTCGCTTCATTTTACTCCTTTAGATACCAGTAGAGAGGAAACCTAACAAGAGTTCTGCCAACTTAATTGTGCTTTGTCTGTGTGCACCAACACCAACTCTAAATCTAACTCAAGTTTTCCTCTAACATCTCCTTTCAAATATACACTTTTCTTGTCATTATTAACACTACAAATATTTAAGTGTTTGAATAACAAACATAACTTCTTCATATAAAAAGAGGATAAGGTCATGCCCTTTCTTTAATATCATGATTAGGTCAACTCTACTAGACCATATTAAAAACAATATTTCTAATTTAATAAAATATTCTTTAAAAAAATTAGAATCCTTAAAACATTAAAAAATATTTCTAATAGATTTAAGACTAAACGAAACCAAAGAAAAGTAGAAAATTTTTAAAAAGTTATTTGATCCCAACCAATTTCTTTTTTTGGTTTCTTTTGGTACAATTGGAGTGGAGGAAATTTTATCTCGCAGTAGAATCTAGGGTTTGAACTTTAGATCTATGCCAAGTTGTAAATTTGGTAACCATTAAGATATACCTAGTTGTTAACTAAACCAATTCTAAATTAACTAAACCATATTAAGTAAATAGAGTTGGTTTGGTTTGCCTTTAGCTCAAAATAGAAAGCTGTGTAAATTCTTTCTTAAGCCAATGCACCAACAAGAATCAGCACCATGAAGGACTAAGTATCACTTACCCTAAAGAGGAGTTCATAATTAAACAATTGTTTACAAATGAACAAAAGGGGCAAGTATTAAATGATTGTCTTTGGTGCAACAATATGAGAAATCGAAGATCTTGTGTGTTTTTTTGATAAGTAAACAAAAATATCCTAAAATAATGTGATAGTTTTAGGGTACCATTTCTATCATAATGACAAAAATATTAGAAAGAGTTAGAGTTAAATTGACTTTGATACCATTGTTAATTAATTATATCAACAACACATAATTTTACTAATCTCAAAAATCACAAACAATTAACTAAGATGTACTCAAATAACAACCACATTATCTCTTTATATAGTAACAAACATTTAGTTCTAATCAATTATTGAAATTAAGAATATGTTTAATTTTTGATCAATAATTTTAAATTTTTTTAAATTTTTGTCAATAACTATATATTTAATGTAGTGTGAAATTATGTGTACAATGTACTTATAAAAAAGGTGAATAAAAAGGATTAAAACATGAAATTCTATTACTATTATTGTAAGAGGATCACAAATGTATATAGGAAGTCTTTGTGTAAAATAGGAAAGAAATAATCAAGAGTATAAATCAATCATATGATGGGTTTGATCTTATAAAATCTCTAAGAATTGTAATATATTCTAATAATGAATAATTTTTTGGGGCACTTGCTTTAAATATGCAAATAAGAGATGACATATCTTTATTTAATGTAGAATAAAGCACAACCTAAAAGAATTGAGAAGGAGAAATAGCAAAATGATATCATGATTTAAATTGGATTTTGACTAAAGGATACACTAATGAGAAGTTGGTTTGATATCTCTAATAGCAAATAATGCTAAGGAAAGAATCACATATCATTTGCTAAATATTTTAGCATTAATGGAAAATTGAAGAAAAAAACCAATAAAATAAATTAAACTCTATATTGAGAGGATTGCAAATCAAAATGGATTATAACATCAAGATTCTATATATGTAACTTTCCTATTTAGTATTTAGTAGTGACATTATTGGTTCTTTAGGGATTTTATAGTGACATCTCTAAAGGTGTCTATTCTTGGTGTTTGGATTTTTTTTTTAAAGAAAAGATTAAATGAGATACCTTAAATGCACATTACTGATGTAATGGCTTTCATTTTTTAATAAAAATATAAGTGAAATTTGATGCAATTACTGTTCAAACGTTTACAATTGGAATTAAAAATTTACATCAAATTATTGAACATGTATATTTTAAACTTAACTATTCTCATTCAATTACTTGATATGACCATTCAAGAGAGATTTGTTTCTTTACACATAAATAAAAGTTGATGTAATGACAATCCAAAACTCACATCAAATTCATGATCAATAATAACTTTTCTTATTGATTTTTGTGATTTTCTAGTAACCTCACAAAAAATGTGATTATCTAAAATAAAGATGTAATTTTTCTCCATTGTGCTATTACATAATTTAGTGTGATAAAAAAATAATTTCTCATTGATTTTTAATCATCTTATATCAAAAAGCATGTATTGTAGTGAAATAGATAACAAAGTAAATCATTTAATATGCACTAATTCATATGTAAGTGTTTTGCTATTTTTAGATGTTTTTTTTCTAGCTATTGATTTAAAGAGTGTTACATCTTTTTATCTACTTTTTTTTCAAGACTTTAATTTAAACTTCTTTTCTTGTAAAATAAACTAAATCTTTTATCCAAATGTTCTTTGTTCCTTAATTTTTGATGACACTTTTTTTCAAAAATAAAATAAAATAAATACATATTAAAAAATTAAAACTTTATTTGTCAAGTATTACAATGATTTTACATACATTAAGGATAGATATTAATTTCAATATATAACAAAATAATTAAATTTCATATCAACATTTAATTAAATTTTTATTTGCATTTTCTAACAAAATGTCACAAACTCATGCAACATGCAAGTTTAGTGTTAGATCTTATATTAACAAATGCTTACAGTGTCCATCCAACAAAAAATGTTATCAATCTATAAAAAAAAAAAAGGAAAAAATAAAGAAAAAATCTCATTTATTAAGTTCTTAAATAGTAACCTACTTATTACTCTTTTAAATTTCATTTTTATCTCTAATTAAAAAAAAAGAAAAATATTCAAAAATCTCTATAATAATATAATAATCGATTGAATATAATTCATAGAATATAAATTTATTGAAACTTAAAGGAAATTTGGAAATAATTTTTTTCCACATTTAAAAAAAAAAATTTAAACTTGGTGATTTTTACTTTTTAATAAAAATGGTAAATAAAATCTCATTTAGTACCTTTTTAAATAGGAATATGTCTATTTTTCAAATCAATTGTTTAAAATTGTTTTGTTTTTCTTAAATTACAATCTAATTAAATTCCTTTTAGTCTATTTTTATTTCAAGCAATATAAATAAAAATCTAATTATATCCTTGTAAAGTTTGTCATTACTTTTAGAATTTTAATTTTCCTCAAACTTTCAATTTAAAGGGTTTTATGCCTTTTCTTTTAACTTTTTTTAAGACTTTAATTTAAACTTCTTTATTGTAAAAGCAAACTAATGTTTCTATTATGATATTTTCTATTCTTCCACTTTTAGTTGATGCTCCTATTTTATGACAAAAAGTTTAATAAATTAACATTAGAAGAATAATGCTTTTTTTTAATCAAATATTGCAATGATATTATTTCCCATTTTTACAATTAATTAGGTTGAGCTTCAAATTTTCTTAAAAGTTATTTACATTAAGGATCAGTATCAATTTTGACGTATAATTATATTATTATTTTACAATAAAAGAATAGTTAAATTTTATTTCATATCTAATTAAATTCTTTTTAGTGCTTTTTAACAAAGAATCACAAACCCACACATCACACAAGAACAATCCTAGTATGTATATATGTATTGCTAAAGCTAAATGAAATCTCTATTTATTCTCCTTTTGTCATATAATGACATCTCATAAATTGCCACCAATAAAAAAAAATTAAAAAAAAAATCACTTATTACCCTCTAAAATAGAAATCTATTTATTACTTTCTTAACTTCCCCTGCAATAACACAATCAATTAGATGTAATTCGTAGAATTACATTTATTACCCTTTTAGATAGAAACCTACTTATGAAAAAAGGAATTTACAAATAGCTTTATTTTCACTTTTTAAGAAAAGAAATTAATGTTGATTCTTTTTGTGTGTGCTTTTTGATGTCATTGTTTTGCAATAAAAGAAAAAATAAGTTGGCAATAGAAAGATAATACATTGGTTGCCAAGTGCTGCAATAGTGTTTTTTCTACTATAACTAATTAGTTAGAGTTTCAAATTTTCTTCAAAGCTACCCACATTAAAAGTGAGTCTTAATTTTAATATATAACAAAATAATTAAATTTCATCTTATATCTAAATAAATCTCTATTAATACTTTCTAACAAAATATTATAAACTTTTACATCATATGGGTCTAATGCTTATCAATATGTTATAATATAGTTACAAAAATTGAGAGAGAATTAGTGAAATAATTATGTGACAACTTTATTTAATTTAAAAATTATATAAACTTTTAATTTAAGTGTACATTCATGCATGTATAAATAAGTGTAGCCTTTTATAGTTCAATACATACCAAAATTATTCTCTCATTTTTCTTCTCTCATAGCTTATAGTTTCTATTAGAAACACATTATCAACTTTAGTTGTTAATACTTGTTATGTTATGTTTACTCTTTTTTTTTTTTTTTTTTGTGAGTATAGTTTACTCATGATCTTACATCACATAAAGTTATTTTATTATTTTTTATTTTAAATAGACCCCACTTATTATATGGTATAAGATCATGAGTAAGTTATTTCAAGTAGACCCCACTTATAATCTGATATAAGATCATGAGCAAGTTATTTCAAATAAATCCTACTTATTATATGGTATAAGATCATAAATGTGTTTTATATGGACAATATAGATATAAATAAAAATTAAAGAAAGGGAAACAAATTTCTACAATAAATAACTCAAGTTAGAGGATAAGAAATCAAAGGACAATATCCATTAAGACTCTATATAAACTCCTTATTAGTAAAAAAAAGCCTTCAGAACAATTTGTCATTCAACCCTAAAATAGAGCAAATGGAAGAAGGAAAAGTTCAATTCACATTGGTTGTTTGTGTGTTGTTCGCGTTACTTTTAGCACAATCCACAACTGCATCATTCCTCAAATGCTATAGACGTTGCCTCAATGATTGTGGAATTGCCCATGGTAAAATACTTGCCTCTTGTGAATTCACATGCTTGAAACACTGCTTTGCTCCATTTACTCCTTTAGATACTAGCAGAGAGGAAACCCAAGAAGAGTTTTGCAAGCTTGGTTGTGCTTTTTCTACATGCACTAACATCAACTCCAAATCTAACCCAGGTTTTCCTCTAACATCTCCTTTCAAATGTAAACTCTTATTGTCCTTATCAACGCTAAACATATTTATGTGTTTAAGTAACAAACACAACTTCTTCATATACAAGGAGTATCAAGTTGCATCCTTCCTAAGATTCTACAACATGAGCCCTTTCATTAATATTATGATTTGGTCAACTCAACTAGATCATATTAAAAATAATATTTTTAATTTAATAAAATATTCTTAAAATGAATTATAATCCTTACAATATTAAAAATATTTCTACCACATCTAAAACTAAACAAAAAATTTAAAAATAATTAGATCTAAAATCTAAAACTACAACATGAGCCCTTTCATTAATATCTTGATTAGGTCGACTCAACTAGACCATATTAAAAACAATATTTCCAATTAAATAAAATATTCTTAAAAATAATTAGAATCTTTAAATATTAAAAAATATTTCTAAAAAATCTAAAACTAAACAAGACCAAAGAAAAGTAAAAAAATTTTAAGAAGTTATTTGAAGTAAACCAATTTCTTTTTCTTTTTTTTTCTAGTATAGTTGGAGTGGGGGAGAAAATTTTACTACTAGTAAAATTTGGGGTTCAAACCTTAGATCTTATGCCAAGTTGTAAATTTGGAAACCATTAAGATATACCTTATGGTTAATTGAATCAATTTTAAATTAACTAAACCATATTAAGTAAATGAAGATGGTTTGGTTTCCTTTTCGCTCCAAATCATATTTGTAATCATGACTATAGGTCTATTATCATTATATCCCTTTCTATAATTAATATTCAAGGTTTCTTCTTTATACTCATCAGGTGAGGAGAAAGTAGAAAGCTGTGTAAATTCTTGCTCCAGCCGATGCACCATCAAGAATCAATCACCATGAAGAACTAAGAATCACTTGCCTTAAAGAGGACTTTGTTATTAAATAATTATTTAGAAATGAGTAAAAGGGGCAAGTATTAAATGTTTGTCTTTGGTGCAACAATATAAGGAATCAAAGTTCACAAGTCTACTCGTTACAACTACTATGTTGGCTTTAATAGTATGGACTTTTGTTACTAGAATCAAACTTCTTGTGTGTTTTAATTTTTTTTTTTTGATAAACAAACAAAAAATGTCCTAGAATAATGTGATAAATTTTAGGGTACCATTTCTAACATAATGACAAAAGTATTAAAAAGAGTTAAAAGTTGAATTGGCTTTAATACCATTGTTAACAAATTATATCAACCTATATTACAGCAACACTCAATTTTATTAACCTAAAAAATCACAAGCAATTAACTAAGAAGCATAAAAATAACATGCACATTATCTCTTTATATAGTAACAAACATCTAGTTCTAATCAATTATTAAAACTAGGAATATGTTTAAATTTAGATTAGTTATTTCAAAATTGTTAAAATTTTTGTCACTAACTACATATTTAATGTAGCGTGAAATTTTGTGCATAATGTACTTATAAAAAAGGTGAATAGATTAAGCAATTAGAATTTAATTTAGTTTAACAGATATTAAACATAAGACTTTTCTACAACAATCAAACATGTTTTGTAGCTCAAGGCTAATAAAATTTTGACTACCTAAAATATGTTCACAAAAAGTTTTAATAGTCAATCAAATCACTATATTTTTTGTCATCACCTTTGTTCTTTTCTTTTTTATTTTTTTAAGACACCCTATACTTAAAATCCTTGTTAGACCACTATTATACAACTATATTTATTTGGGAAAATATCAAAATAATCTTTTTATTTTTAACTTCGTTTAATTATGACAACAAGAGAGATATAGTTGATCAACAATGTGCATATAAGTGAGTTCAACTAACTTTGTCCGTCAAAAAATTGGATAAGTTCTCTTGTAAACATATTTTAAATGCCATAATTTTAGGTTTAGTCAAGGTGTTTGTGATGTAATGTGTATTTCCAAACAAAATAAACTTTCTAAATTTTCCACAGCTAAATCTTGGTTTTTTAATGGAGACCACTTCATGAAGATAAAGGGGATACTGTCAAGTTTTTATGAATTCAGGAGGTATATTGTGATTTTATTGATTATATATATATAACTTTCCTATTTAGTATTTACTAGTCACATTAATGTGTTTTTGAGGATTTTTGTAGTGACATCATTAAAGGTGTCCATTCTTATTGTTTGGATTTTTTTGAAATATTAAATGAGATACCTTAAAAGCTACACCTACAATGCACTTTACATTATTGATTATGGGATTATTAAAAGTTTTCATTAAAAGTTGTAACTGATAAAAGAAAGATGTAGTGGCTTTTAGAAAAAAAAAAAAAAAACATAAAAGCATAAGTGAATTTTGATCAAACTAGAGCTCAAAATTTATAATTAGAAGTAAAAATTAGCATTAAATTATTGAACATGTGTATTTTAAATGTAACTATTCTTATTTAATTACTTCATATGACCATTTAAAAGAGATTTGGTTCATTACGCATAAAAAAAAGTTAATGTAATGAGAATCCAAAATTCATAACAAATTCATAATCAATAATAACTTTTATCCCATATTGAAAATAAAACCCTAGAATTGTTGGAAATAAGAATATTTTAGAAGAATTTAATCCCATATTGAAAATAAATGCCTTATTTCACATGTTGGTATCCCATATTAGAAATGAAAGACATGTTTCACATGCTCATTTCCCATATTAAAAATGAAACCTTTGTTTCACATGTTTATAAACAATATTTGTCTTATGCCTTGTAAAAGCAAAGACCCAAAGGAGGTCTTACACATATATGAATGACCTAAATTCAGGTCTGATAGTAGAGACCTAACATGACCTCATGTAATGGACTAGGCTTACTAATCCACCCTGAGCCCAAAACCTTTTGAGACCTTTCAGATTATATTAGTCAAATTAGCCATTTTTTACTATTGGAAAACTAGCCATTACAAAAGTATAACCACCAATCATTATCTTCATTCTTAATTTTCATCTTTATGAAATATTAAACTAGAAGCAATCTAAATATAGTTTCTTCCTTTCTTACCCAAACATAATAAAGTGTTCTATTCCTTTCTTCACACTACAATTATTGGAAATTATTGGTTTCCAATGGGAAGATTTTTTGAAATTATCCTTAAAGACAGTGCATTTGCACACTTCAATAATTCCATTTTTGCGATCATGGATGCAAATACAAGTCAATTTGCTTTTGCTACTAATCAATCTATTTCTACTCCTTCTCAGCCTTATGTAATTTTGATCACTCCCAAGTTCTTACCACACACCTCTAAGATTGAAGTTTTTGTTGGTTCTCACTTTACACACCGGCAATAAACATGTTTTTCTAGTTCTAGATGTTATAAGATTTGCTTCTGCTTTTATAGAACCCAAACCAAAATTTGGTTTTAAGAATTATGATAAAATGTTTCTAGTTTAAGAACAAGCTAACAAAATTTTTCATTACACTATTCCTCACATATTTCAAATGATCTATTTGATGTCTATTGTTCTTTGAAGGAAATGAAAAAAAAAATATGGGAAAAAATGAACAAAAAAATATGGTGAAATATGTTGGTACACAAAGCTTGTTGTTGCTAACCATCTACATTTTCAAATGTTTGATCAAAAGATTGTCCTGGACCAAATCAATGAATATCATAAGTTGTTAAATGACATGAAAAATGAGAACATCACGCTATCAGAGGAGCATTTAGTAGCCTATCTCATCAAAAATTTCCATAATCTTGGATTGATTACAAGCAACAATTCAAACATAAGACGAAGCATATGTTGCTAAAGGATGTCATTGTCTACATCTTGATTAAAGATAAGAATAGAATCTAATTGAGGAAAGAAAAGGCAAAAGAGATGATGTCAAAACAAATGTAGAGGAATAAAGGAGCAGAGATTGAAGTTACCATAGTCATCATCACTATCAAATTAGGAAAAAGTATGATAATAGGTTCCAAAAGTATGATAAGCCCAAGACCAGTAGTCCAACCTTCAAGAGGGTGTTTGCTATGTGTGTGGAAAACCAAGACATCATGCCCCTCAATGTAGACAAAAGAAAGGGAGCAACATACTTGCCAAACCAAATGCTAATTTGATAAAAATGGTTGTTATTGTTGTTTTCATCTCCCAAGTTAACATTGTTACCAACTCAAAAAAGTAAGCAATAAAATATGGTGTTACAAGGCACATTTGTAGGGATAAAAGTGTATTTACCTCTTACACACCTGTAAGAGATAGGGAAGAAAATGTCTTCATAGGAGACTAAAGGACAACACCTATTCTAAGTAATGAAAATGTCCTTATCAAGCTCACATCTAGAAAGGTGTTAGTCTTAAATGATGTACTCCATGTCATAGAGATTTGCATTAACTTAGTTTCTGTGTCCTTACTAGCAAAAGGTTGGAGTAAAGGTCTCATTTGAGTCTGACAAAATTGTCATGACTAAAAATGATGTATTCAAAGGAAAGGGCTACTATAATTAAGGACTCTTTATGTATTTGATGCTATTTATAATGAAAATGCATTTACATCTTTTGCTTATATTGTTGATTCCTATGATTTATGGCATACTATATTAAGACACATGAGTAATCCTTATATTAGAAATGTTGAATGCTAAAATAGATTTTTGAAATATATGATGAATACAATGCTAGTTAGTTTAAAGGGCAACTAATAATTTATGGAGAGAGGCAATAATTTCAAAATTTTGTTTATATAATAGAATCCCTTATAAGAGAACTAGTAAGACTCCATATTTTTGAATTAGTTGAAGGAGTAGGGGTGTCTTGCAAAGGTTCTTTTGCTAAAATCAAAGAAAAGGAAAATAACTTCTAAGATTTTATATTACATGTTTATTGGTTATGTAGAATATAGTATTGCATATCGTTTCATTGTTATTAAGAGCAATAATTTTAAGTTTAACATCTTTATTATGACTAACAATGAAAAGTCTTTAGAGCATGTATTTTCAATGAGAAAGGATTTAGTACCATCTCTTGCCCCTAAAGTTGAGGTAGAAAAAGTGTCTAGCAATACTCTTTCATAACTGAAATTGAGGAGAAACAAGAGACAAAGGAAAGAAAAGATGTTTGAAGATGACTTTTGTCCTCTTATAATGGACAATGATCCATTGACATACACTAAAGCAATAGCCTCTAGTGATGCTAAGTTATGGCTAAAAGTTATACAAAGTGAAATTGATTCTTTAAACTAGAATGACACTTGGAAATTAGTAAATTAACTTATAGGTTCCAAACCTATTCAATGCAAATGGATCTTTGAAAAGAAATATGAACCAAATTGATCCAATGACAAATACAAAGTTAAACTTATAGCAAAAGGGTATACATAAGAAAAGAATATTGATTATTTTGATACTTTCGCTTTTGTTGCTAGAATTACATATATTAGAGTGTTGATTGCATTGGCATCTATTTATATTTTTTTTGTTAATCAAATGAATGTTAAAACCACAATTTTATATGGTGTTCTTGATGAAGAAATATACATGTTATAACTTGAAAGGTGTGTTGTTCCTGGTCAAGAGAAAAAGGTTTGTAAATTTGTTAATTTTTGTATGGGTTGAAGCAAGCACATAAACAATGGCATGAAAAGTTTGATAATGTTTTGATCATTAATAATTTTTAATTGTTGGTGTTGATAAATGCGTATACACAAAAGTTAAGAATGATATTTGTGATATTATTCATTTGTATAATAATGACATACTCATATTCAGTTATAGTATGGAACTAATAGTAGTACAAAATCTTTGCTTGCATCATATTTTGACATAAAGGATTTAGGAGAAGCAAATGTAATTCTATTAGTAAAGATCATTAGAGCTCATGATGGTATTTTTCTATCACAAAAACATTACATAAAGACAATTCTTACAAAATTTGGATCTTTTAAGTTAAACCTGTCTCCACTTCTTATGATGCATTTACAAATTTGTTGAAAAATACTAGTATATGTGTATCACAATCCAAGTATGCATATATTATCGGTAGTTTAATGCATTTAATAAATTACACACCCTAATATTGCTTATATTGTGTGTAGACTAGGTAAATATACATATAATCCAAATCGTGATCAATGAAATGGTTTGACAAGAATTTTGAAAATTAAGAGATATCATGAACCATGGTATATTATATATTGAATTTTTCACTATACTAGAATGGTATAGTGATGCTAATTGGATCTCTGATTCATATAAGATAAAATCCACAAATGGTAAAGTATTTACCCTTGAAGGTGGAGCAATATTGTTCTCACAGCCTTATATGGGTTGTAATTGTTGTCAACTAGGTTTAAGTGTGTAAGAAGGCAATAGCCACATGGAGGGCTAAGAACGTAAAAGTCACATGGAAAGGATAAGACAGTAAATTCGTCGTAAGTAAGCCCTATTGGAGTTTCATGGAGGAGTATATAAAAGCCATTGGAAGACAACAAAAAGAGACGTATCGGCTATTGAGAAAAATGGACAGAAAACCTAGGCACACCACTGGCAATCTGAGTAAAACAGCACCAGCAGTCAGCAGTTGAGCAGATCGGCACACCACTGGCACATCAGCAGTCAGCAGTTGAGTAGATTGGCGTACCACCGGCACGTCAGCAGTAGGTAGTTGAGCACATCAACAGTAGGCAGCTGAGCAGATCGGCGCACCACTGGCACACCAGCAGTCGGTAGTTGAGCAGATCGGCACACCACCGGCACACCAGCAATTGGCAATTGAGACAGATCCGACTGGATGGAGACAGATCCAGTTGGATGGCGAGGAGACCAGAGAGATCCGGCAGAACAGAGGTCCAGTCAATGGTGAGAGATCCAGCAGAAGGAGATCTAGTCGACGGTGAGAGATCCAGCAGAAAGAGATATGGTCAACAATGAGAGATCCGGCAGAAGGAGATCCGATCGACAGTGAGAGATCCGGTAGAATAGGGGTTTAGTCGACGGTGAGAGATCTGGTAGAAGGAGATCCGGTCGACGGTGAGAGATTCGGTCGATGGTAAGAGATCCAGCAAAACAGGGGCTGGATAGAAAAACAAAAACCAACAGTGAAAGAGATCCAGTCGACGGTGAGAGATCCGGTAGAACAGGGGCTAGACGGAAAAACAGAAACGTGAGGCGAGCCGTGAGACAAGGAGACAAGTGAGACCGTAAGACAATGAAAAGCAGGAGCTGTGTGAGACAACTTAGAGAAGGAATTCGGCGAAGCATCGGAAAGAACTCAACATATTTCCAGATTTCTTCAAGAGAGGTTAGAGAGCATTGCGATGAACTTCTAAGCGGCAGTGGAGCAGCCTTTCAATTCAACAGAGGCAAGATAAGTTAGAAGAAGAGTAGACACAGTAAGTGACACTCTTTGTATTGTACTTCCTTAGTATTTACAATAGTGAAAGGAGTAGAGAATTAAGACATCCATTGTAACTGGAATTCTCAAGTATAGTGGATGGTCTCGGTAAGGGAGAATCCCTACCATCGTAGATGTACGTCACGTTGACGGAACCACATAAATCTCGCGTGTCCTTAATTTGCTTTATGTTCTGTGTTTTGAATTGAGTTGTGAATGCAGCTAAAGTATCAGCCAACCCATAACCTACGAAGGCCTAAATAAGAACATTTGAATTGTCTATTAGGCAAGGTGTCTGAAAGGTGACTTTGAGGACTATTGTGATTAGTAGGTAGTAATAGATCTACCTTAATCGAGTTTGAGAAAGAGTTCGCTTTTAAGAAGAGGTTGAAGTTGTTCACTTACCTGCGAATTGCAAATTGTGGTGATACTGATTCACCCCCCTCTCAGTATCACAAACTAATAGATCCTAGGGAGAAGTCGGGAACTTCAATTGGTATTAGAGCACTGGTTCACCAGTTTGAAGCTTAACAGCTTGGTGTACTAGTTTGAAGGGATCTAGAAGTTTGATTTGTTCAGCATACTGAGAAATGGAAGCCAGTACTAGCACTAGCACCACTTACAGCAAGAAGGTTCCAATCTTCAACGAAATTAACTATCATATGTGGAGAGCAAGAATGCAAGTGGTATTTGCAACCATGGGCATGAACATGGTGAAACGCATACAGAAGGGTTTTGTGGCTCCAGAATAAGGTAAATACCGAACCCCATAGGAGTTAAGGCAGTTTGAGATAAATGGGAAGGCCTCAAATGTCATCATTTTAACATTGACAGATGTTGAGTATGCTAAAGTTATGGACTGCAAATCTACCAAGGAGATATGGGACAGATTACAGAAAGTCTATGAAAGTGATGGCAGAATGAATGAGGCTAAGCTTCAAGTGTTCAAGGAGAGATATGAATCTCTCAGAATGTAGAAGAATGAGATAGTTCAAGAGTTCTTCACCAGGGTTATTGACGTTATAAATGACTTAAGAAGTCATGGGAAGAACAAGAAGGACTCATCGATTGTGAAGAAAATTCTGAGAATTCTACCTGAGAGGTTTACCTCAAAGGTGGCAGCCATAAAGGAGAGTAGAGATCTCAATTCTATGTCTCTGCATGATTTTCAGTGCAATCTCATTGTATATGAGATGAGAATAAAGTCAACTAAGAGCTCCTCAACATCAAAGGTATCAAAGGAGGTAGCTTTTAAAGCTATGAAACACTTGAAGATAAAGGAAAAGGAAGAATCATCCGATAAGGATGATGATGGTGATGAGGAAGAAAGTGAAGGTGAAGTATTGGCTTACTTCACAAGGAAATTCAAAAAGGGGTCTAAGAAGGAAAAAGGACAGTTGTCCTTGAGATGTTATCGTTGTGGGCAGATTGGACACTTTGCTTCTCAGTGCAAAGTGAAACTTGATAATGAAGATGAGGATGGTGATGATAAGCAGAATTCAAGATGGAAAAGATCATCATTCAAATCAAAGAAGTCCAGTAAGAAGATTATCAACCCACAAAGGAAGACGAGTAAGAAGATTGTCAACCCATAAAGGAAGACAAGAGGCTCACTCAAGAGTTATGTGAGTTAGACAAAAGAAGCTGATAAGGAGGAAGATGAAGACTCATCAGATGAGTATGTCTTTATGGCATCAGCACAAGGTGGTAGCTCAACCTTTGAAGAGGAAAAGGAAGTTGATGAAGAAGAGCCAGATCTTGAAGCTGAGTTGGAAGCAGCTTCAAAGGAGATAATCAGAAGGGGCAGAACCATAGGAAGGTTGGAGGCCCATATAAAACAAGTTGAAGCAAAGTCTGAGGAAGCTGAAAGTCAAAACGATGAATTAAAGGCTGAGCATATTAACTTGAAGAGAAGATTTAAGGAACATATCAAAATATGTGAAAACCTTATAGTAGAGCTTGGCTCAAGGGTTTCAAAAATTAAAGAAATGGAGAAAGAGTTACTGAGACTTTAGCAACAACTCAAAAGTAGTAAAGAGAACTTGCAGAAGCTTGAAATGATAGGAGAAACAAGTTCTGAAAAAGGAGAGAAGAATGTAGAGAAAGTGCAGTAATCTGAGGGTACATTGGCTAAAGAAAATAAGAATGTGCCACAGAAGTTGAAAGAGAAGGTTGTGACTCAGAAGAAGATAGCTGAGAATAAAGAAGATCTGAAGAAGCAACCTAGGGTGGCAAACAAGAAGGAAGAAAAGAAAGTCGGCCAGTAGAGGGCTACGGCTGAACAGAAGAAGGAGAAGAAGGTGACTGAAATGAAAGTCACACAAGCAAAGAAGCCAGCTACTTTGCCTACACAGCAAGTGATGAATAGAAGAAGACAAGCTCTGATCAGACCCAAGAAGAGGCAGTTTCAAGGTCATTACCTTTATTGTGGAGTTTAAGGTCATAAGGCAAGTAACTGCTGGTGGAGAAGGCCAGTATATGTCTCTAACTTGAAAAGATATGATGCTGCATATATAGGGAGACAATACAGAATTCAGAATAGAACACCTGTCGTAAGTTCTTGCACATACTGTAAAAGGTAAGGACATACTGACAAGGATTGTTGGTGGAAGCCCAAACTAGTGATTTCAAAAAACAAGTTTGCTATATTGGCAGACTTGGAACAGTGTGAAAGGTGCGAGCAGGATAGCCATAATGCTAAGAAATGCATGACACTTCTCCCTAAGTAAGAGAAGGCACTCAATGGCACAGTGAAAACAAGCGGTGCAATCAAAACTGAGAAAAAAGAGAAAGCTATCTTCCAACCAGTTCAAAAGAAGGAATATAAAGTTAAAAGGGAGGTGGCTAATATAGATGAAATTGCACTCAAAACTGACTGTAAGGATAAGCAGTGGATCCTTGATAGTTGATATACTTTGCACATGATAGGAGATAAAAGTAAATTATCAAAGCTAAACAAATCAAGAGAAGGTAGAGTCAAGTTTGACAATGATGATTCACTCAACATCAATGGTCAGGGGTCAGTAAAGATTGGAAGAGAAAAACTGAAAGATGTTCTGCACATTGAAAGACTCAGATATAATTTAGCATCTGTCAGTCAGCTATGCAACGAAAACTATAAGGTAATATTCACAAAAACAGGTTGTCAGGTAAAAAGTAAAGAAGGCAATACTGTTGCAGCCGGAAAAAAAACAATTAGAAATTTATATGTGATTGATGAGCAAAACTAAGAAGCGGAAAATTTTTGTAAAAATTTAGCATTTAATTTTCATAATTCATACTTGAGCAACTCCAATCTATTGCATAGCCTAAACATTCAAGACCCTTCCATAGCTACCTTACTAGAGTCATACAATTCAATTCAAGAGATTACACCAAAATTGAAAGAATCTGAAAGTCTTTAATTGGTCAAGAATTTAATGCAGCATAACACTTCACTAAGATAGAACAATGGACGGATACTCCTAGCGATAGAAGTTTTACACGATGGACTGAAATTTTTATATGCCAAGGCTCATTAATAGGTGCTTTTCCAACTTCTTTAACTACACAAGAATCCATTTGTTTGTTAGACCAAGTGAAAAAGGGCCCAATAAAAACATGTCAGTCATGACAGCGGCCTTCACATGTCTTTGGAAATCCTTCATAACAGTACGTAGGAACATTCATGGAAGGTTTTTAACCCCAAAACCGTCGTCCTATGTCTAAGGCAGCGGTTGTATATATTGGTGATATTAGTAAAAGTCCCGACGGCATTAGTAAAAGCTCTACATTTTCCTGTTTCCGTTCTGAAAAATCTGTTAACAACACACGTACACATACAGATGATGCATTATTTGATTCAAAATTTTCAGTTTTGAGTTTTTGGTTGAGGAAAGATTTATATCTTGAGAGAATGACTATCAACGAAGTCATTAGCCAATGAAATCTGGCGTTTCAATGAGAATTATAATCGAAATCTGCTCATACTCAAAAATTTTGTGTGAGAGAGAGGAATGGAAGATATAAAGGAAGCTACAAGGCTTTCACCGTTCATCCTTGTAAGGAAAGCACATTAGTATTCAATCGTGGCGTATGCAAATTAGCAACGCAAGTCGTTGCTCATTGCTGTCTTTATTTTCACCATAATTACTATGAACTATGAACGTATATGAACAGATCATTATATATAGATATATATATAGCTTTCGTTATTTTTATTCATATATTTTTTATTTAGTACACATAATCTTACTGGGATACAAATTTATTTTTTCATATATATTCTATAAATATATATATAGTGGATGCGCACAATACGATAGGATACAAAGGACAGCACAAATTTATTTCAAGGTTTTCAAGGTGCCAATTTTCCGGTGGAAAATGCTGACTTTAGTTTCGGGTGTCATCTTCAAATTAAGTATCAGGAAGCTTACTAGAACATGCAACGCATCTGTAGAGGCCTCGTCGATATCCATAGAAAATGGTAGCAGCCATATGGGCACCAATCTTTGTACCCGCCTTCAGCAAATTGATGGCAATGGATCACACAGGACGAGGAATATGGACTGATGTAGTTGAGCCAAAATTTCTGCAGGTTTCTAACTAAGTTTTCGCAAAAATTGGTTCGTTGCTAGTTGATTAGAGCATCTGGGGTGTGCTTGGCTAGGTTGGGTAACCAGTGGCTATTTTTGTGGACTTAAGAAGCAGCATGGGTTGCTTGTCTAATATAGGTTGGCTCTTGAATATGGCAGATGAGGTTAAAACATACTGAAGAGTTTAGTTAAATAACTCATATGATGAGAAATGTCCTTGTAAATCGGAGAACATGTTACACTGGATGGTTGTTGGTGTCGTGTTTGCTGCATTCTCCTAGTCTTGTTTTCCCTAGTCAATAAATTCTATTTTCTGTTCCAATAGTTCGGTGAAATGTGGGATGTTTGCTTTAGACTTTGCCAATTGACGGAATCACATAGGGGCTTCTTAGGTACATAGTTTAGCTTTCTAGGTTGAGATTGGTTGTTGAAGAAAGCACAAGACAGAAACAGAAACATCCACACACATACACATAAAGGAAGACAGAAGCCAGAAGAAGACTAGAAAAAATGGCAACTTGGTGTAGTACAGAGATGGCCACTGACTTGTATTTCAGAAAGCTCTCTTTTAAAAGAGATTTGTGCAATATCAAGAGTAAATTCAATGATCAAGGAAGGACATGCTTCCCATTCCTTATTATTGACTTGACTAAGCAAGCTCATCTTTCCAGCTTTACATACCTAACCCTACTATTAAGTTGCTTAGTCTTACTCATTACAGCAAAAGATGTGTCCAGCAATGATTATATAACTAATCTAACATGACCAAATACAAATTACAATTTAAGGCATTAAAATACAACAATAAGATCGATTGCAACAAAAGGAACTTGAAGAAGTGCTTCCAGCTTTTCCTTCTTCCTCTGCAGCCCTTCTTTTTCTTGCTGAACAACTTGCTTTCCTTCCAAGGTATCAAGGTGGAGCTTGAACAGGATGAAACTAGGTTCTTGGACACTCCTCCCTAGTTTCATAGCTGTTCAAGCCCATTCTAGTTCTTAGCTGTTCTAATCGTGACCTTGAAAGAGCTTTTGTCAATATGTTTGCAAGTTGATTTTCTGTATTACATTAAATCAGTCTAACTTCTCCTTCCATTTGGGTTTTACAGATAGTGGCATTTAATCTTGAAGTGTTTGGTTTTGTTATGGAATACTAGATTTCTATAAATGGCTATTGCAGCTTAATTGTCTACATGGATTTTAACAGGCATAGCTTGGTTCGGTCTCAAGTTCTTTATTTTTCTCAACCAAATAGCTTGATTGACTGCTGCAGTTGCTTAAATATACTTAGTTTCAATAGTTGACTATGCTACAACTTCTTGCTTTCTAGAACTCCAAGAGAAAGCTCCTAAACCTCGAATAAACAAGTGACCTGAGGTGCTTTTCATATATTCACAGGATCCACCCCAATCATTGGCTGAAAAACCATGCAGCCTCATCTCAACTCCTTTCTCATACCATATTCCCAACTCAAGTGTTCCTCTTACATCCCTCATTACCCTCTCTACTGCTTTAGAGTGTATCTCACTTGGCTTTTGCATGAACTTGGAAAGAAGGTTGATGTCGTACATTATATCGAGCCTTGTTGCTAATAAGTAGGGCAGACACCCAATTATACTCCCGTCTAGACTACCATTAGCATCTTTGACATTATCCTCCTTACTTAACTTTTCATTCATCATCAGGGGAGTTGCAATAGCTTTGCAATTCTATAATTTGAACTTCTTTAATATTTCAACAGCATATTTCTTGACAAATGAGGATGCCCTTGTCTGATTGTGGGATTTCCAGTCCAAGGAAATAAGAAATCTCTCAAAGGTCTGTCATTTCGAAGACCTTATGAAGATTGTGTTTGAATTCATCAATCATTCCACTGTTCCCACCGATAGCCAACAAGTCATCTACATAGATAGCTACAATAATTAGATCAGTAATATACTGTTTGTGGGTTGTTTCTAATAATAAAAATAACCTTATGCCGTTCAAAGGAAAAAAACAGAATCCATTTAGGTGTCAAATATAAAATTTAATTATTTTATATTAAAAATAATACTTATCTTCAAGGCAGTTATCAGAAATAACATCATGGCAACCTTTGATAAACAAAATATTACCCTTCTAATACTAGTTTATTCTACTTTTGTTACATAATAGGAGCATTGAAGTGAAGGAACAAGCTTTCTATTTAAGAAACATTACTTTTGGAAGACCATCACTACACAGCAACACAAATCCCTTATCTTGATATGAGTTCAGATTCATTGTACATATATGAAAAATATGAAAAGGTCATTTTATTCAAAACCCCAATTAAGAAATCCCTTCTCTCCCCCTTTTCAGACCTTGAAATGCATGATTCTTATAAAGAGAGAGGCACCATCACATTTTCTTAACCCAAAATGGCTGGGAAGAAGAAAGGTTCCTTTTTTAGAGTACTCCCAAAAATGGATCTAGTGGAGATGAGGTAGGGCCTGTAGCTTAAATGATTAGAGCACATGGCTACAAACCATAGTTTTAGGGGTTATGAGTCCAAGCTCATTATACAAATTTATTCCAATTATACTAAGGATATGCATAAATCTCTCTATTTGGTGAATATCTCATTAATTTTTCCTAATACTCTTTCTTCTTTTGTACATTCATGCATGTATAAATAGGTGTAGTCTTTTATAGTTCAATACATACCAAAGTTAGTCTCTCATTTTTCTTCTCTCATAGCTTATAGTTTCTATCATAGACACATTATCAACTTTAGTTGTTAATGCCTGTTATGTTATGTTTACCTTTTTTTTTTTTTTTCTTGTGAGTATAGTTTACTCATGATCTTACATCACACAAAGTTATTTTATTAATTTTTATTTTAAATAGACCCCACTTATTATATGGTGTAAGATCATGATTAAGTTATTTCAAGTAGACCCCACTTATAATATGGTATAAGATCATGAATAAGTTATTTCAAGTAGATCCTACTTATTATATGATATAAGATCATAAATGAGTTATATATGGACAATTTAGATATAAATAAAAATTGAAGAAAGGAAAACAAATTTCTACAATAAATGACTCAAGTTGGAGGATAAGAAATCAAAGGACAATATCCATTAAGATTCTATATAAACTCCTCATTGGGAAAGAAAAGCTTTCAAAACAATTTGTCATTCAACTATGAAATAGAGGAAATGGAAGAAGGAAAAGTTAGATTCACATTGGTTGTTTGTGTGTTGTTAGGGCTACTTTCAGCACAATCCACAATTGCGTCATCCCTCAAATGCTACAAACATTGCCTTGATCATTGTTTCAGCACCCCTGGGACATTACCTGCCTTTTGTGGATTCATATGCTTGAAACACTGCCATGCTCCATTTACTCCTTTAGATACTAGTAGAGAGGAAACCAAACAAGAGTTTTGCAAGCTTGGTTGTGCATTTTCTATGTGCACTAACATCAACTCCAAATCTAACCCAGGTTTTCCTCTAACATCTCCTTTCAAATGTAAACTCTTATTGTCCTTATCAATGCTAAACATATTTATGTGTTTGAGTAACAAACACAACTTCTTCATATAGAAGGAGGATCAAGTTGCATCCTTCCTAAGATTCTACAACATGAGCCCTTTCATTAATATCATGATTAGGTCAACTCGACTAGACCATATTAAAAACAATATTTCTAATTTAATAAAATATCCTTAAAATGTATTATAATCCTTAAAATATTAAAAATATTTCTAGCAAATCTAAAACTAAACAAAAAATTTTAAAATAATTAGATCTAAAATCTAAAACTACAACAGGAGCCCCTTCGTTAATATCATGATTAGGTTGACTCAACTAGACCATATTAAAAACAATATTTCCAATTAAATAAAATATTCTTAAAAATAATTAGAATCTTTGAATATTAAAAAATATTTCTAAAAAATTTAAAACTAAACAAAACCAATGAAATGTAAAAAAATTTTAAGAAGTTATTTAAAGTAAACCAATTTCTTTTTTTTCTTTTTCTTTTGTTTTTTTTTGGTATAGTTGGAGTGGGGGAGAAAATTTTACTAGTAGTAAAATTTGGGGTTCAAGCCTTAGATCTTATGCCAAGTTGTAAATTTGGTAACCATTAAGATATACCTTGTGGTTAATTGAACCAATTTTAAGTTAACTAAACCATATTAAGTAAATGGAGTTGGTTTGGATTGCTTTTGGCTCCAAATCATGTTTGCATTCATGGCTATAGGTTATCATTATATCCCTTTCTATAATTAATATTCAAGGTTTCTTCTTTATACTCATCAGGTGAGGAGAAAGTAGAAAGTTGTGTAAATTCTTGCTCCAGCCGATGCACCATCAAGAATCAATCCCCATGAAGAACCAAGAATCACTTGCCTCAAAGAGGACTTTGTAATTAAATAATTGTTTAGAAATGAGTAAAAAGGGCAAGTATTAAATGTTTTTCTTTGGTGCAACAATATAAGGAATCAAAGTTCACAAGTCTACTCGTTACAACTACTATGTTGGCTTTAATAGTTTGGATTTTTGTTACTAGAATCAAAGTTCTTGTGTGTTTTTTTTTTTTTTTGTTTTTTGACAAACAAACAAAAAATGTCCTAAAATAATGTGATAAATTTTAAGGTACCATTTCTAACATAATGACAAAAGTATTAAAAAGAGTTAAAAGTTGAATTGGATTTGATACCATTGTTAACAAATTATATCAACCTATACAACAGCAACACTCAATTTTATTAACCTAAAAAATCACAAGCAATTAACTAAGAAGTATAAAAATAACATGCACATTATCTCTTTATATAGTAACAAACATCTAGTTCTAATCAATTATTAAAATTGGGAATATATTTAAATTTGGATTAGTAATTTTAAAATTGTTAAAATTTTTGTCACTAACTACATATTTAATGTAGTGTGAAATTTTGTGCATAATGTACTTATAAAAAAGGTGAATAGATTAAGCAACTAGAATTTAATTTAATTCAATAGATATTAAACATAAGACTTTTCTATAACAATCAAACACGTTTTGTAGCTCAAGGTTAATAAAATTTTGACTACTTAAAATATGTTCACAAAAAGTTTTAATAGTCAATCAAATCACTATATTTTTTGTCGTCACCTTTGTTCTTTTTTTTTTTTTTAAGACACCCTATACTTAAAATCCTTGTTAGACCACTATTATACAACTATATTTATTTAGGAAAATATCAAAATAATATTTTTATTTTTAACTTCATTTAATTATGACAACAAGAGAGATATAGTTGATCAACAATGCGCATATAAGTGAGTTCAACTAACTTTTTCCTTCAAAAAATTGGATAAGTTCTCTTGTAAACATATTTTAAATGCCATAATTTTAGGTTTAGTCAAGGTGTTTGTGATGTAATGTGTATTTCCAAATGAAATAAGCTTTCTAAATTTTCCACAACTAAATTTTGGTTTTTTAATGGAGACCACTTCATGAAGATAAAGGGGATACTGTCAAGTTTTTATAAATTCAGGAGGTATATTGTGATTTTATTGATTATATATATATAACTTTCCTATTTAGTATTTACTAGTCATATTCATGTGTTTTTGAGGGTTTTTGTAGTGACATCATTAAAGGTGTCCATTCTTAGTGTTTGGAGTTTTTTGAAATATTAAATGAGATACCTTAAAAGCTACACCTACAATACACTTTACATTATTGATTATGAGATTATTAAAAATTTTCATTAAAAGTTGTAACTAATAAAAGAAAGATGTAGTGGCTTTTTTTGAAAAAAAAAAAAAAAAGCATAAGTGAATTTTGATCAAACTAGAGTTCAAAATTTATAATCAAAAGTAAAAATTCCATTAAATTATTGAATATGTGTATTTTAAATGTAACTATTCTTATTTAATTACTTTATATGACCATTTAAAAGAGATTTGGTTCTTTACGCATAAAAAAAAGTTAATGTAATTAGAATCCAAAATTCACAACAAATTCATAATTAATAATAAATTTTATCCCATATTAAAAATAAAACCCTAGAATTGTTGGAAATAAGAATATTTTAAATGACATTAATCCCATATTGAAAATAAATGCCTTGTTTCACATGTTGGTATCCCATATTGGAAATGAAAGACATGTTTCACATGCTCATTTCCCATATTAAAAATGAAACCTTTGTTTCACATGTTTATAAAAAATATTTGTCTTATGCCTTGTAAAAGCAAAGACCCAAAGGAGGTCTTACACATATATGAATGACCCAAATTCAGGTTTGATAGGAGAGACCTAATGTGACCTCATGTAGTGGACTAGGCTTACTAGTCCACCCTTAGCCCAAAACCTTTTGAGACCTTTCAGATTATATTAGTCAAACTAGCCATTTTTTACTATTAGAACCTCATGTAGTGGACTAGGCTTACTAGTCCACTCTTAGCCCAAAACCTTTTGAGACCTTTCAGATTATATTAGTCAAATTAGCCATTTTTTACTATTGGAAACTAGCCATTACAAAAATATAACCACCGATCATTATCTTCATTCTTAATTTTCATCTTTATGAGATATTAAACTAAAAGCAATCTAAATAGAGTTTCTTCCTTTCTTGCCCAAACATAATAAAGTGTTCTATTCCTTTCTTTACACTACAATTATTGGAAATTATTGGTTTCCAATGGGAAGATTTTTTGAAATTATCCTTAAAGACAGTGCATTCGCACACTTCAAATTGATATCCATTATGCATTTTTATCTCTTTGCATCTATTTATAATATATTTCTATATTTTTACTAACAATCTTAAGGATAATTTCATTTTTGCTATCATGGATGCAAATACAAGTCAATCTACTTTTGCTACTAATCAATCTATTTCTACTCCTTCTGAGCCTTATTTAATTTTGATCACTCCCAAGTTCTTGCCACACACCTCTAAGATTAAAGTTTTTATTGGTTCTTACTTCACACACTAGCAATAAACATGTTTTTCTAGTTCTAGATGTTATAAGATTTGCTTTTGCTCTTTTAGAACCCAAACCAAAATTTGGTTTTAAGAATTATAATAAAATGTTTCTAGTCCAGGAACAAGCTAACAAAGTTTTTCATTACACTATTCCTCACATATTATCTAATCATCTATTTGATGTCTATTGTTCTTTGAAAGAAATGAAAAAAAAAATGGGAAAAAATGAACAAAAAAAATATGGTGAACGATGTTGGTACACAAAGCTTGTTGTTTCTAACCATCTACATTTTCAAATGTTTGATCAAAATAGTGTCTTGGACCAAATCAATGAATATCATAAGTTGTTAAATGACATGAAAAATGAGAAAATCAAGCTACTAGAGGAGCATTTAGTAGGCTATCTCATCAAAAATTTCCATACTCTTAGATTGATTACAAGCAACAACTCAAACATAAAAAGAAGCATATGTTGCTAAAGGATGTCATTGTTTATATCTTGATTGAAGATAAGAATAAAATCTAATTGAGGAAAGAAAAGGTAAAAGAGATGACGTCAAAAGCAAATGTAGAGGAATAAAGGAGCAGAGATTGAAGTTACCATAGTCATCGTCACCATCACATTATGAACAAGTATGATAATAGGTTCCAAAAGTATGATAAGCCCAAGACCAGTAGTCTAACCTTCAAGAGGAAAGGTGTTTGTTATGTGTGTGGGAAACCAAGGCATCATGCCCCTCAATGTAAACAAAAGAAAGGGAGCAACATACTTGCCAAACCAAATGCTAATTTGATAAAAATGGTTGTTATTGTTGTTTTCATCTCCCAAGTCAACATTGTTACCAAGTCAAAAAAGTAAGCAATAAAATATGGTGCTACAAGGCACATTTGTGGGGATAAAAGTGTATTTGCCTCTTACACACCTATAAGAGATAGAGAAGAAAATGTCTTAATAGGAGACTAAAGGACACCTGTTCTAAGTAAGGGATAAGTCCTTATCAAGCTCACATCCGGAAAGGTGTTGGCCTTAAATGATGTACTCCATGTCATAGAGATTTGCATTAATTTAGTTTCTGTGTCCTTACTAGCAAAAGGTTAGAGTAAAGGTCTCATTTGAGTCTGAAAAAATTGTCATGACTAAAAATGATGTATTCAAAGGAAAGGGCTACTATAACTAGGGACTCTTTATGTATTTGATGCTATTTATAATGAAAATGCATTTACATCTTTTGCTTATATTGTTGATTCTTATGATTTATGGCATGTTATATTAAGACACATGAGTAATCCTTATATTAGAAATGTTGAATGCTAAAATAAAAATTTGAAAGATATGATGAATACTATGCTAGTTAGTTCAAAGGGCATCTAATAATTTATGGGGAGAGGCAATACTTTCTAAATTTTAATTGTAGAATAGAATCCCTTATAAGAGAACTAGTAAGACTCCATATTTTTGAATTAGTTTGAATTAGTTGAAGGAGTAGGGGTGTCTTGCAAAGGTTCTTTTGCTAAAATCAAAGAAAAGGAAAATAATTTCTAAGATTTTATATTACATGTTTATTGGTTATGCAGAATATAGTATTGCATATCGTTTCTTTATTATTAAGAGCGATAATTTTAAGTTTAACATCTTTTTTAAGACTAACAATGTAGAGTCTTTTGAGCATGTATTTTCAATGAGAAAGGATTTAGTACCATCTCTTGCCCCTAAAGTTGAGGTAGAAAAAGTGTTTAGCAATACTCTTTCATAACTGTAATTGAGGAGAAACAAAATACAAAGGAAAGAAAAGATGTTTGGAGATGACTTTAGTCCTCTTATAATGGACAATGATCCATTGACATACACTAAAGTGATATCCTCTAGTGATGCCAAGTTATGGCTAAAAGTTATACAAAGTGAAATTGATTCTTTAAACCAAAATGGCACTTGGAAATTAGTAAATTTACTTATAGGTTCCAAACCTATTCTGTGCAAATGGATCTTTAAAAAGTAATATGAACCAAATGGATTCAATGACAAATACAAAGTTAAACTTATAGCAAAAGGGTATACATAAGAAAAGAATATTGATTATTTTGATACTTTCGCTTTTGTTGCTAAAATTACATCTATTAGAGTGTTGATTGCATTGACATCTATTTATATTTTTTTTGTTGATCAAATTAATGTTAAAACTGCATTTTTATATGGTGTTCTTAATGAAGAAACATACATGTTATAACTTGAAAGGTGTGTTGTTCATGGCCAAGAGAAAAAGGTTTGTAAATTTGTTAATTTTTATATGGGTTGAAGCAAGCACATAAACAATGGCATGAAAAGTTTGATAATGTTTTGATCATTAATAATTTTTAATTGTTGGTGTTGATAAATGCGTGTACACAAAAGTTAAGAATGATATTTGTGATATTATTCATTTGTTTGTTAATGACATGCTCATATTTAGGTTTAGTATGGAACTGATAGTAGTACAAAATCATTGCCTGCATCATATTTTGACATGAAGGATTTAGGAGAAGCAAATGTAATTCTAGGAGTAAAGATCATTAGAGCTCATGATGGTATTTTTCTATCACAAGAACATTACATAAAGACAATTCTTACAAAATTTGGATCTTTTAAGTTAAACCTATCTCCACTTCTTATAATGCATCTACAAACTTGTTGAAAAATACTAGTAAATGTGTATCACAATCCAAGTATGCATATATTATTAATAGTTTAATGCATTTAATAAATTACACACCTTAATATTGCTTATATTGTGTGCAAACTAGGTAAATATACACATAATCCAAATCATGATCACACTATACTAGAAGGGTATAGTAATGCTAATTGGATCTCTAATTCATATAAGATAAAATCCACAAATGGTAAAGTATTTACCCATGAAGGTGAAGCAATGACTTGAAAGTCTGCTAAGCAAACAATGATAACTCAATTCACCATGGAATTCAAATTTATAGCTTTAAAGATAGCTAGTTTAGAGACAAATTAGCAAAAGAATTTCTTGATAGATACTCCATTGTGAGTAAAATTGACACCATCAATGTCAATGCATTGTAACAGCCAAGCCACTATTGCTCATGCAAAGAGCAAGTCATATAATGGAAAAACAAATAGACATATTCATCTTAGACATGAATTAGTAAAGTAATTACTAAATAATTGAGTAATATCACTAAACTTTGTAAGGTTAAAGATGAATTTGGTTAATCCTCTGACTAAACCATAAGGTAAAAAAAAAAAAAAAAACTAGTGGAAGATACATTGAGGGGAATGGACTAATGCTTATCAAGAATAGTCAAGAGTGATGGTAACCTAACTTACATGATATGAGATTCTTTAACAAGTCACTAATTGACCTTGAGTGTACTATCAAAATTATAAATTCATTCCTATGGTGTAGATAATGTAGAAAAACAAAGAAAAAATTTTAATGTTTGAGGTTGAGTTATACTTTTAATAAATTTTATAACCTTTATAGGTGATGTGTTATTAAAATGTACACTTGGTAGATTCACCTATTTAAGAGTAGAGTAAGGCCACTCTTATGAGAGCCTCAACAAGATCTCTAGAGCTCACATGAAAATAAACCAAGCGTCTACATGACCTTAAAGCTCCCAACCACATTAAATAGCATTATCACAAAGAATATAACATAGAGGCAAGTTCATTAGTATTTGTTAAGAAGTTATGGTTCATAAAATTTCTTATTTCACCATACTTATGAATATCAAAATTTGTGCATCCTAATCTTTGGTTCAAAGCCCAAAAAGCACCAATGATGTTGTGTTATATACTTACTAAAACCCAACAAAGTTTAGCCTTTTAAAATATGTAAAAGAATGTTAGAAGTAAAGATATTTTTAAAGGCTTTTATCTTATATTGGAAATGAAAGGCTTGTTTCACATGCTAATATCCCATAATGAAATAAAAGCCTCGTTTCACATGTTTATAAGACAATACTTGTCTTATACCTTTCAAATGTAAAGAACCAAAGGAGGTCTCATATATATGTGAATTACCCAGATTTTGGTCTAATATGAGAGACCTAATGCAACCTTTGCATTATGACAACTTGTCTGTAAGAGCACAATTATCTTTAAAGATAGTGCATTTGCATGCTTTACATTGATACCATTTTTATATTCTTATCTCTTTGTATACATTTATAATATATTTCTATATTCTTACTAACAAGAATTTCTTCCAAATCCTCTAGGGCTAACAAAAAATGGAACCTAAAAATCTCCTAGGAAAACAACTCATTGTTGTCATATATTCTATTAATTTAGGCCAAAAAACTCACCTAAAGAAAAAGTCACCTCTATATGAATAACAATCATTGTGCCTCCAATTCCAACCATTGAATCATTATTCCAAAGCTTTTAATTTAACCCTAATTTCTCCAACATCAACCTTAACAAACCTAATTAAAGTTCTCTAAAATTAGGAGAAAACAAGATTTCCTTAACATTGGGAAAATTATGAAGTTGGACTTGATAATAGATGAGATGAGGGAAAGAATAAAGAACCAACATATGCTCCTCAAAAGGAAAAAAAAAGGTAAAGGAACTATTCTAAAATTCTCCTTTTTGTTTTCTTAAAAATGAAAATACATAATTTAATTCTATTTTTACTTTTCTTCCTTTGTTTTCTTTAAATAAAGAAAAAAGAAGAAGAAGAAGAAGAAGAAACCTAAATTCTAAATAATTTTTCCTTCTGAAAAAACTTTAACCAAATTTTCATTTTTTTTTCTTAAAATAAACATGAAAAAAATTTCCTAAAATTTATTCAATTCTGCTCGCTTTTTTTTTTTTTATCTAAATTAACCATAAATTAAATTTTTAATATAAATTAGTTTCAATTAATTTTAAAATTTTCAATTTTATTATTTTAATCCTTCTTATAAAATATCTAAAATATGCACATCATGTTTGTCTTAATTCTTGTATAAGTAATCTTAGTTGTCATGTAAACATATTTTAGGTGTTATATGTTCAGGTTTTATGCAAGGTGTTTATGATGTAATGTGTATTTCCAAAAGAAATACACTTTTTAGAATTTCCACAACTAATTTTTGGCTTTTTTTAATGGAGAATTACTTCATATAGACAAGGAGAATACTATTGAGATTTTATAGATTTAGGAGGTATATTGCAATTCTTTGTGTTTTGATTATTTTTTATCAAGAAAAACATTGCAATACATACTATTAATAATCACATTATTATGTTTTTTAGGGTTTTTGTAATCACATCACAGAAGAAAAATACATTTCTTAATAAATATAACAAATTTGCGCATCACACGAATCTAGTAATGTGTATATATATATTGCTAAAATTTAGAAAAAAAAAAACTTAAGCTTAATTATATTGTGGTTTCTTATAATTTTACAAACTTAAGCTTAATTCTTCTCATTTTCCAAAATTGCTTTCTTTATCACTTAATTTAATCTCATTTTAAATGTAACTATTCTTATTTAATTACTTGATATGACCATTTAGAAGAGATTTGGTTCCTTACATATAAAAAAAGTTAGTGTAATGAGAATCCAAAATTCACAACAAATTCATAATCAATAATAACTTTTATCCCATATTGAAAATAAAGCCCTAAAATTGTTGGAAATAAGGATATTTTAAAAGACTTTAATCCCATATTGAAAATAAATGGCTTGTCTCACATGTTGGTATCCCATATTGGAAATGAAAGACATGTTTCACATACTCATTTCCCATATTAAAAATGAAACCTTTGTTTCACATGTTTATAAACAATATTTGTCTTATGTCTTGTACAAGCAAAGACCTAAAGAAGGTCTTACACATATATGAATGACCTAAATTCAAGTTTGATAGGAAAGATGTAATGTGACCTCATATAGTGGACAAAGCTTGCTAGTCTATCCTTAGCCCAAAACCTTTTAAGACCTTTTTGATTATATTAGTCAAACTAGCCATTTTTTACTATTGGAAAACTAGCCATTACAAAAATAGAACCACTGATCATTATCTTCATCCTTAATATTCATTTTTATGAGACATTAAACTAGAAGTAATATAAATAGAGTTTCTTCCTTTCTTACCCAAACATAATAAAGTGTTCTATTCCTTTCCTTACATTACAGTTATTGGAAATTATTAGTTTTAAAAAGCTTGTATTATAGCAGTTACCTCACTTCTAGGGTGTAAACCAATGGGAAAATTTTTTGTATTCTAGGAGAATAGTCACCATAACTTGCTGCACTGTGAGAACTTATTTAAAACAATGAAATTATCCTTAAAGACAATGCATTCACACACTTTAAATTGATATCCATTATGCATTTTTATCTCTTTGAATCTATTTATAATATATTTCTATATTTTTATTGAAAATCTTAAGGATAATTTCGTTTTTACTATCATGGATGCAAATACAAAGTCAATTTGCTTTTGTTACTAATCAATCTATTTCTACTCCTTCTTAGCCTTATTTAATTTTGATCACTCCCAAGTTCTTGCCATACACCTTTGAGATTGAAAATTTTGTTCGTTCTCACTTTACACACTGGCAATAAACATGTTTTATAGTTCTAGATGTTATAAGATTTGCTTTTACTCTTTTAAAAACCAAACCAAAATTTGGTTCTAAGAATTATGATAAAATGTTTCTAGTTCAGGAATAAGCTAACAAAGTTTTTCATTGCACTATTCCTCACACATTATCTAATGATCTATTTGATATCTATTTGTTCTTTGAAAGAAATGGAAAAAAAATGGGAAAAAATGAACAAAAATATATGGTGAAAGATGTTAGTACACAAAGCTTGTTGTTGTTAACCATACACATTTTCAAATGTTTGATCAAAAGAGTGTATAGGAACAAATCAATGAATATCATAAGTTGTTAAATGACATGAAAAATGAGAACATCAAGCTACTAGAGGAGCATGTAGTAGGCTATCTTATCAAAAACTTACATAATCTTGGAATGATTACAAGCAACAACTCAAACATAAGAAGAAGCATATGTTACTAAAGGATGTCATTGTTTATATCTTGATTGAAGATAAGAATAAAATCCAATTGAGGAAAGAAAAGGAAAAAGAGGTGACGTCCAAAGCAAATGTGGAGGAATAAAGGAACAAAGATTGAAGTTACCATATTCATCATCACCATCATATTAGGAAAAAGTATGATAATAGGTTCCAAAGGTATGATAAGCCTAAGACCAATAGTCCAACCTTCAAGAGGAAAGGTGTTTGCTATGTGTGTGGGAAACCAAGACATCATGCCCTTCAATGTAGACAAAAGAAAGGGAGCAATATACTTGCCAAACCAAATGCTAATTTGATAAAAATGGTTGTTATTATTGTTTTCATCTCCCAAGTCAACATTGTTACCAACTCAAAAGAGTAAGCAATAGAATATGGTGCTACATGGCACATTTGTGGGGATAGTTACATGCTACACACCAATAAGAGATAAAGAAGAAAATGTCTTCATATGAGACTAAAGGACAACACCTGTTCTAAGTAAGGCCCCTATCAAGCTCACATCTGGAAGGTTGTTGGCCTTAAATGATGTACTCAATGTCCTAGAGATTTGCATTAATTTAGTTTCTGTGTCCTTACTAGCAAAAGGTTATAGTAAAGGTCTCATTTGAGTCTGACAAAATTTTCATGACTAAAAATGATGTATTCAAAGGAAAGGGCTACTATAACTAAGGACTCTTTATGTATTTAATGCTATTTATAATGAAAATGCATTTATATCTTTTGCTTATATTGTTGATTCCTATGATCTATGACATGTTATATTAAGATACATAAGTAATCCTTATATTAGAAATGCTGAATGCTAAAATAGAAATTTGAATGATATGATGAATGCTATGCTAGTTAGCTCAAAAGGCATCTAATAATTTATAAGGAGAGGTAATACTTTCTAAATTTTATTTATAGAATAGAATCCCATATAAGAGAACTAGTAAGACTCCATATTTTTGAATTAGTTTGAATTAGTTGAAGGAGTAGGGGTGTCTTGCAAAGGTTCTTTTGCTAAAATCAAAGAAAAGGAAAATAACCTCTAAAATTTTATATTACATGTTTATTGATTATGTAGAACATAGTATTGCATATCGTTTCTTTATTATTAAGAGTGATAATTTTAAGTTTAACGTCTTTATTAAGACTAACAATGTAAGGTCATTTGAGCATGTATTTTCAATGAGAAAGGATTTAGTACCATCTCTTGCCCCTAAAGTTGAGGTAGAAAAAGTGTTTAGCAATACTCTTTCATAACTAGAATTGAGGAGAAACAAGAGACAAAGGAAAGAAAAGATGTTTGGAGATGACTTTTGTCCTCTTATAATGAACAATGATCCATTGACATACACTAAAGAAATATCCTCTAGTGATGGCTAAAAGTTATACAAAGTGAAATTGATTCTTTAAACCAAAATAGCACTAACAAGTTCCAAACCTATTCTGTGCAAATGGATCTTCAAAAAAAAAAAAGGACCAAATGAATTCAATGAGAAATACAAAGTTAGACTTATAGCAAAAGGGTATACATAAAAAAAGAAAATTGATTATTTTGATACTTTCACTTTTATTGCTAGAATTACATCTATTAGAGTGTTGATTACATTCATATCTATTTATAATTTTTTTTGTTCATCAAATGAATGTTAAAATTACATTTTTATAAGGTGTTGATGAAGAAATTTACATGTTATAACTTGAAAGGTGTGTTGTTCCTGGCCAAGAGAAAAAGGTTTGTAAATTTTTTAAATTTTTATATAGGTTGAAGCAAGAACATAAACAATGGCATGAAAAGTTTAATAATGTTTTGATCACTAATAGTTTTTAATTGTTGGTGTTGATAAATGCATATACACAAAAGTTAAGAATGATATTTGTGATATTATTCATTTGTATGTTAATGACAAACTCATATTTAGCTCTAGTATGGAACTAATAATTGTACAAAATCATTGCCTGCATTATATTTTGACATGAAGGATTTAGGAGTAGCAAATGTAATTCTAGGAGTGAAAATCATTAGAGCTCATGAAGGTATTTTCTGTCACAAAGACATTACATAAAGACAATTCTTACAAAATTTGGATCTTTTAAGTTAAACTTATCTCCACTTCTTATGATACATTTACAAACTTGTTGAAAAATACTGGTAGATGTGTATCACAATCCAAGTATGCATAAATTATTGGTAGTTTAATGCATTTAACAAATTATACACCCTAATATTGCTTATATTATGTGTAGACTAGGTAGATATACATATAATCCAAATCATGATCAATGAATGGTTTGAGAAGAATTTTGAAAATTTTAAGAGATATCATGAACCATGGTATATTATATATTGGATTTTTCACTATACTAAAAGGGTATTGTGATGCTAATTGGATCACAAATTCATATTAGATAAAATCCACAAATGGTAAAGTATTTGCCCTTGAAGGTGGAGCAATGACTTGGAAGTCTGCTAAGCAAACAATTATAACTTAATTCACCATGGAATCCAAATTTATAACTTTAAAGATGGCTAGTTTACAGACAGACTAGCAAAAGAATTTCCTAATAGATATTCTATTATGAGTGAAATTGACACCATCAATGTCAATGCATTGTAATAGCCAAGCCACTATTGCTTATGTAAAGAGCAAGTCATATAATGAAAAAAAAAATATAGACATATTCATCTTAGACATGAATTAGTAAAGTAGTTACTAAATAACAGAGTAATATCATTAGACTTTGTAAGGTTAGAGATGAATTTGGCTAATCCTCTGACTAAACCACAAGGTAAAAAAAAAAAAACCTAGTGGAAGATACATTAAAAGGAATCGACTAATGCTTATCAAGAATTGTTAAGAGTGATGGTAACCTAACCTACATGATAGGAGATTCTTTAACAAGTCACTAATTGACCTTAAGTGTACTATCAAAATTATAAGTTCATTCATATAATGTAGATAATGTAAAAAGAGAAAGAAGAAAATTTTAATATTTGAAGTTGAGTTATACTTTTAATGAATTTTATAACTTTTATGGGTGGTGTGTTATTGAAATGTACACTTGGTAGATTCACCTATTTAAGAATGGAGTAGGGCCACTCTTATGAGATCCTTAGCAAGATCTCTAGAGCTCTCATAAAAATAAATCAGGTGTCTGCATGGCCTTAAAGCACCCAACCACAATAAATAGCATTGTCATAAAGAATATAACATGGAGGCAAGTTCACTGGTATTTGTTAAGAAGCTATGGTTCATAAAATTTCTTATTTCACCATACTTATGAATATCAAAATTTGTATATCCTAATCTTTGGTTCAAAGCCCAAAAGGCACCAATGATGATGTGTTATATACTTACTAAAACCCAACAAAGTTTAGCCTTTTAAAATATGTAGAAGAATGTTAAAAATAAAGATATTTTTAAAGGCTTTTATCTTATATTGGAAATAAAAGCCTTGTTTCACATGTTGTCATCCCATATTGGAAATGAAAGGCTTGTTTCACATGCTAATATCCCATAATGAAATAAAAGCCTTGTTTCATATGTTTATAAGACAATACTTTTCTTATACCTTGCAAAAGTAAAGAACCAAAGGAGGTCTCACATATATGTGAATTACCCAGATTTAGGTCTAATATGAGAGACCTAATGCAACCTCTACATTATGATAACTTGTCTACAAGAGCAAAATTATCTTGAAAGATAGTGCATTTGCATGCTTTACATTGATACCATTTTTATATTCTTATCTCTTCATATACATTTATAATATATTTCTATATTCTTACTAACAAAAATTTCTTCCAAATCCTCTAAGGCTAACAAAAAATGGAACCCAAAAATCTCCTAGAAAACAACTCATTGTTGTCATAGTATTCTATTAATTTAGGCCAAAAAATCACCTAAAAAAAAAGTCACCTTTATATGAATAGCAATCACTATGTCCCCAATTCCAACCATTGAAGCATTATTCCAAAACTTTTAATTTAACCCTAATTTCTCCAACTTTAACCTCAATAAACACAATTGAAGTTCTCTCAAATTAAGAGAAAACAAGATTTCCTTAACATTGGGAAAATTATGAAGTTGGACTTGATAATAAATGAGATAAAGGAAAGAATAGAGAAGGCTCTCATGGTGGTAGGTGGTAACTTTTAAGGCTATACATGTGAGACAAAGAGAAAGGGTCATGGTGGTGGTGGTTATGTTGTATTCAATTGACAAGGATGAGAGACTTAAGAGAGTAAAGAGAGAATTTCAAATTTGGATGCTAAGGTTTGACTTGTGTCTTTAACTTCATACAAGAAGGCCAAGAAAAATAAAAGTGAAGTCTATCAAGGTGTTGAGCCACTTGTTTTTCTTTTGTGAAAATGTTTAGTCTATAATTCCACTAAAGTTGAAACAAAAAGGATTAAAACATGAAATTCGATTTCTATTATTGTGAGAGGATCACACATGTATATAGGAAGTCTTTGTGTAAAATAGGAAAGAAATAATCAAGAGTATAAATCAATCATATGATGGGTTTGATCTTATAAAATCTCTAAGGATTGTAATATATTCTAGTAGTAAATAATTTTTTGGGGCACTTGCTCTAAATGTGCAAAGAAGAGATGACAAATCTTTATTTAATGTAGAATAAAGCACAACCTAAAAGAATTAAGAAGGAGAAATAGCAAAATGATATCATGATTTAACTTGGATTTTGATTAAAGAATACACTAATGAGAAGTTGGTTTGATATCTCTAATAGCAAATAATGCTAAGGAAAGAATCACATATCACTTGGTAAATATTTTAGCATTAATGGAAAATTGAAGAAAAAAACCAATAAAATAAATTAAATTATATATTAAGAGGATTGCAAAAAAAAAAAAAAAAAAAGGATTATAACATCAAGATTCTATATATGTAACTTTCCTATTTAGTATTTTGTAGTGACATTATTGGTTCTTTTAGGGATTTTATAGTGACATCTCTAAAGGTGTCTATTCTTAGTGTTTGGAATTTTTTTTTTTAAGAAAGGATTAAATAAGATACCTTAAATGCACATTATTGATGTAATGGCTTTTTTTTTTTTAATAGAAACATAAGTGAAATTTGATGCAATTACTATTTAGACATTTACAATTGGAATTAAAAATTTACATCAAATTATTGAACATGTATATTTTAAACTTAACTATTCTCATTTAATTACTTGATATAACCATTCAAGAGAGATTTGTGTCTTTACACATAAATAAAAGTTGATGTAATGACAATCCAAAACTCACGTCAAATTCATGATCAATAAAAACTTTTCTTATTGATTTTTGTAATTTTCTAGTAACCTCACAAAAAGATGTGATTATCTACAATAAAGATGTAATTTTTCTCCATTGTACTATTATGTAATTTAGTGTGATAAAGAAATAATTTCGCATTGATTTTTAATCATGGTATATCAAAAGGCATGTATTGTAGTGAAATAGATAACAAAGTAAATCATTTAAGATGCACCAATTCATATGTAAGTGTTTTACTATTTTTAGATTTTTTTTTTCTAGCTATTGATTTAAAGAGTGTTACATTTTTTTATCTATTTTTTTTTCTCAAGACTTTAATTTAAACTTCTTTTATTGTAAAATAAACTAAATCTTTTATCCAAATATTCTTTGTTCCTTAATTTTTTATGTCACCTTTTTTCAAAAATAAAATAAAATAAATACATATTAAAAAATTAAAACTTTATTTGTCAAGTATTACAATGATTTTACACACATTAAGGATAGATATTAATTTTAATATATAACAAAATAATTAAATTTCATATCAACATTTAATTAAATTTTTATTTGCATTTTCTAATAAAATGACACAAAGTCATGGAACATGCAAGTTTACTGTTAAGTCTTATAGTAACAAATGCTTATAGTATCCATCCAACAAAGAATGTTATTACTCTATAAAATAAATAAAAGGAAAAAAAATAAAGAAAAACTCTCATTTATTAAGTTCTTAAATAGAAACCTACTTATTACTCTTTTAAATTTCATTTTTATCTCTAATTAAAAAAAGAAAAATATTCAAAAATCTCTATAATAATATAATAATCGATTGAATATAATTTATAAAATATAAATTTATTGAAACTTAAGGGAAATTTGGAAATAATTTTTTTTCACATTTTAAGAAAAAATTTAAACTTGGTCATTTTTACTTTTTAATAAAAATAGTAAATAAAATCTCATTTAGTACCTTTTTAAATAGGAATATGTCTATTTTTCAAATCTATTTTTTAAAATTGTTTTGATTTTCTTAAATGGCAATCTAATTAAATTCCTTTTAGTCTATTTTTATTTGAAACAATATAAATAAGAATCTAATTATATCCTTGTAAAGTTTGTTGTTACTTTTAGAATTTTAATTTTCCTCAAACTTTCAATTTAAAGGGTTTTATGCCTTTTCTTTGAACTTTTTTAAGACTTTAATTTTAACTTTTTTATTGTAAAAGCAAACTAATGTTTCTATTATGATATTTTATATTCTTCCACTTTTAGTTGATGCTACTATTTTATGATAAAAAGTTTAATAAATTAACATTAGAAGAGTAATGCTTTTTTTTTTATCAAATATTACAATGATATTATTTGCCATTTTTACAATTAATTTGGTTTAACTTCAAATTCTCTTAAAAGTTATTTACATTAAGGATGAGTACCAATTTTGACATATAATTATATTATTGTTTTACAGTAAAAGAATAGTTAAATTTTATTTCATATCTAATTGAATTCCTTTTAGTGCTTTCTAACAAAGAATCACAAACCCACACATCACACAAGAACAATCCTAGTATGTATATATGTATTGCTAAAGCTAAATGAAATCTCTATTTATTCCCCTTTAGTCATATGATGACATCTCATAAATTGCCACCAATAAAAGAAAATTAAAAAAAAATCACTTATTACCCTTTAAAATAGAAATCTATTTATTACTTTCTTAACTTCCCCTACAATAACACAATCAATTAGATGCAATTCGTAGAATTACATTTATTACCCTTTTAGATAGGAACCTACTTATGAAAAAAAGAATTTGCAAATAGCTTTATTTTCCCTTTTTAAGAAAAGAAATTAATGTTGGTTCTTTTTGTGTGTGCTTTTTTGATGTCATTGTTTTACAATAAAAGGCAAAAAGGTTGTCTTATTCAAAACCTTAATTATGAAATCCTTCTCTCCCTTCACACCTTGGAATACACTATTCTAACAGAGAGAAAGGCACCTTCACATCTTCCTAACTGAAAATGGCTAGGAAGAAGAAAGGTTCCTCTTTTAAGGTACTCCTGTGAATAGATCTAGTGGAGACAAGGTGGGGCTTATAGCTTAGATAATTAAAGCACATGGCTTCGAACCACAGTGTTAAGGGTTATAAGTCTAGGTTCATTGTATATATATATCCCAATTATGTTAAGGATATGCATGAATCTCTCTATTTGGTGAATTTCTTATTAATTTTTCCTAATACTCTTTCCTATTTTTTTTACATTCATTCCTATAAAAATAGGTGTAGCCAGTTATAGTTCAATACATATTGAAATTATTCTCTCATTATTCTTCTCTCATAATTTGTAGTTTTTATCATAGCCATATTATTAGCTTTAATTATTGATACTTGTTATGTTTACTCATTTTTTATAAGTATAATTTACTCATGATCTTACATCACACTAATTTATTTCATTATTTTTTATTTCAAGTAAACCCCACTTATTTTATGGGGTAAGATCATAAATAAGTTATTTCAAGTAGATTCCACCTATTTTATGGTATAAGATCATAAAGGAGTTGCGTATGGACAATATAAATATTAATAAAAATCTAAGAAAGGAAAACAAATCTCTATAACAAATAACCTAAGTTAGAGGATAAGAAATCAAAGGACAATATCCATTAAGATTCTATATAAACTCCTTGTTGGGAAATAGAGGCCTTTAAAACAATTTGTAATTCAACTTTGAAAAAGAGGAAATGGAAGAAGGAAAAGTTAAATTCCTATTGGTTATTTGTGTGGCGTTGGGGCTACTTTCAGCACAATCCACAACTGCCTCATTCCCTAAATGCTACAAAAATTGCCTTAATAATTGTTCCACCTTTAGTATTGGGGCAATTGACTTTTGTGAGAACAAATGCTTGAAAGACTACCTCAGTCCATCTACATCTTTAGATACCAATAGAGAGGAAACCCAATAAGAGTTCTGCAAGCTTGGCTGTGCTTTTTCTGTATGCACCAACATCAACTCCATATTTAACCTAGGTTTTCCTCCAATATCTCCTTTCAAATTTGCATTATAAAAGAAGGATAAGGCCATGTCCTTCCTAAGATTCTATAGCGTGAGCCTCTTCATTAATATCATGATTAGGTTGACTTGACTAAACCATATTAAAAACAATATGTCTAATTTAATAAAATATTCTTAAAAACAATTAGAATCCTTAAAATATTCAAAAATATTTCTAGCAAATCTAAAACTAAACAAAACCAAAGAAAAGTAAAACAATTTTCAAAAGTTATTTGAAATAAACCAATTTCCTTTTTTTTTTTTGTTTTTTTTTTGTATTATTGGTACAATTAGAGTGGAGAAGGAAACTTTACCTAGTAGTAAAATCTGGGGTTTGAACCTTAGATCTTATGCCAAGTTGTAAATTTGGCAACCAATAAGATAAACTTAGTGGTTAATTGAACCAATTCTAAATTAACTAAACCATATTAAGCAAATGGAGTTGGTTTGGTTTGTTTTGCTTTTGGTTCAAAATCATGTCTGTATTCATGACTATAAATCTATCATCATTGTATCTCTTTCTAAACTTAATATTCAAGGTTTCTTCTTTATATTCATCAGGTGGGGAGAAATTAGAAAGTTGCGTAAATTCTTGCTTAGGTCGATGCACCAACAAGAATCAATCACCATGAAGAACTAAGAATCACTTACCCCAAAGAGGAGTTTGTAATTAAATAATTGTTTTCAACTTAATAATTGTTTACAAATGAATAAAAGGGGTAAGTATTAAATGTTTGTCTTTGGTGCAATAATATGAGAAATCAAAGTTCATGGGTTTGCTCATTATAACTACTGCATTAGCTTCAATAGTTTGGAATTTTGTTACAAGAATCAAAGATCTTGTGTGTTTTTTTGATAAACAAACAAAAAAAAAAGTCCTAAAATAATGTGATAGATTTTAGGGTACCATTTTTATCATAATGACAAAAGTATTAGAAAGAATTAAAGTTGAATCAGCTTTGAAACCATTGTTAATTAAATATATCAACTTATATTGTTGCAACACACTGAAGTTCCTGACTTCTCCCTAAGATCTACTAGTTTATGATACTGAGAGGGGGGTAAATCAGCATCACCACAATTCGCAATTCGCAGGTAAGTGAACAATTTCAACCTCTTCTTAAAAGCAACCTCTTTCTCAGACTCGACTAAGGTAGATCTATTGCTACCTACTAATCACAATAGTTCTCAAAGTCACCTTTCAAACACCTTGCCTAGCAGACAATACGGATGTTCTTGTTTAGGTCTTCGTTAGGTTATGGGTTGGCTGATACTTTAACTACGTTCACAACTCAATTCAAAACACAGAATATAAAGCAAATTAAGGACACACGAGATTTACGTGGTTCCGTCAATGTGACGTACATCCACGGTGGTAAGGACTCTCCCTTACCAAGACCATCCACTATACTTGAGAATTCAGGTTACAATGGATGTCTTTAATTCTCTGCTCCTTTCACTATTGCAATTACTAAGCAAGTACAATACAAAGAGTATCACTTACTGTGTCTACCCTTCTTCTAGCTTGTCTTGCCTTTGTTGAATTGAAAGGCTGCTCCACTGCCGCTTAGAAGTTCACGATAACGCTTTCTAACCTCTCTTGAAGAAGTTTGAAAATACGTTGAGTTCAATGCTTCGCCGAATTCCTTCTCTACGTTGTCTCACACAATTCCTGCTTTCACCGTTTTACGGTCTCACCCGTCTCCTTGTCTCACGATCTCACTGTTCCACGGCTCGTCTATCCGTTTCTCTCTCTCTTGCTGTCCAGCTGGATTTCTCTCTCTTCTCGCCGAATTTCTCTCTTATCGCCGGATTTCTCTCTCTTCCTGCCAGATTTGTTTCACCGTCTGCCGGATTTGTCACCGTCAACCAAATCCTAGTTCTGCCGGATCTCTCACCGTCGACCGGATCTCCTCTGTCCCAGCCGAATCTGTCACCGTCCCAGCCGGATCTCCTTCTGCTGTCGTCGGATCTCCTCTGTCCCAGCCGGATCTCCTTCTGCTGTCACCGGATCTCCTCTGTCCCAGCCGGATCTGTCACCGTCCTAGCCGGATCTCCTTCTGCTGTCGCCGGATCTCCTCTGTCCCAGCCAGATCTGTCACCGTCCCAACCGGATCTCCTTCTGCTGTTGCTGGATCTCCTCTGTTCCGGTTGTCTCCTCTTTCTCTCTTGACGGTTGTTCTTTGTTGCCGTCGGTATCTCTCTCTTCTATGGCCGTCTGGTTTCTTCTTCCACCGGTCTGCTTTTCTTCGTCTTGCCGTCCAGCCCCATCTAGCCGTAACCGGTTTTCTCTCCCGTCGGGTTTCTCTTCTTCTTCTGTCAAGATTACTGCTCACGACGGCTACTGTTCACGAGGTTACTATTCACGACACTACTGTTCACTTGATTCGTCCGTCGGCTGCACTATTTACTCTCTTCGTCCTTGCCGGTAGTGTTCTTCCATGTAGGGTTTTGTATTCTCTTTAGTTGGTCGGTTGTCTAAGTTTTGCTGAATGCTCAATATTACCAATGCACTCCATTCTTTATCTTCTAAGACCATTATATACTCTACTCCATGAAACCCTAATAGGGTTTACACGGCGATTTTATGTTCTTGCCCTTTCGTATGGTTTTACCTTTTTGTCCTTCCATGTGGGTTTACTTTCTTGCACTCGTAAACCTAGTTGACAACAATTACAACCCATACAAGGCTGTAGGAACAACAATCTCCTCATTTGTAATTGTTGGCAACACTTATAATAAAAGCCACTATGCAGCAGTTTCAACTCCCCCTAAATATGCACTCTTCTTTCTTACTAGCTCCCCCTGCACTGTTGCTTCTCTCCCCCTTTGCCAATCAATTACAAATTTGAAAAACTCGCAAAGTGAAAATGGAGGATTTACTTGAACTTCAGGCTTGAGGAGGCATTTGCACAGATAGACTCCATCTGTGCTTTTCAAATAGCTCTATGGACAGAGGTTTAGTTAGAATATCTAAAATTTGATCTCTAGTGCCAACATTCTCCAACTGAATTGTACCCTGTTCCACTTGATCTTTGATGAAGTGATACCGGATGTCAATATGCTTGCTTCTCGAATGTTGAACCGGATTCTTGCTGAGATCAATAGCACTTTGATTGTCACAAAGTATACTCACTAGTAATTTCATTTTAACACCTAAGTCTGCCAATTGCCTTAGCATCCATATCACCTATGTACATGCTGCACAAGCAGCCATATACTCAGCCTCAGCTGTGCTCAAAGCAACACTGTTTTGCTTTCTACTTAACCATGCAACACACTTTGAACCCAAGTAGAAGCTGCAGCCGCTGGTTGATTTTCTATCATTTATACTTCCTGCCCAGTCTGCGTCAGTGTATGCTTGTAGTTTAACAGAATCCATGGTTGGATACCACAAGCCCATTTCTAGTGTTCCTTTGAGGTAGCTCAGGATTCTTTTCACTGCCAACACATGAGACTCTTTAGGATCAGCTTGGAATTTGCTGGCAGTACACACAGTTTGCATAAGATCAGGCCTCGATGCCGTAAGGTACAGAATGCTCCCTATCATCTTCCTGTACTCTGTAGGGCTTATACTCCTTCCCTCCTGATCTTTTGTTAACTTGCAGCCCACTGTCATTGGGGTACTGACAGATCTGTTATCTTCCATGCCAAACCTTTTCAGCATCTCTTTGGCATATTTCCTCTGAGAAATAAAGATACCTTCTTCACACTGCTTTATCTGTAATCCAAGAAAGTACATCATTTCTCCAATCAATGACATCTCAAATTCCTCACTCATCTTCTGTGCAAAATCTTGGCATAGTTCAGAGTGATCCCCTCCAAAGATGATGTCATCTACATATACTATGGTTATCAGCTGGCCTTTCTCTGAATTAAACACATATAGGTTATTATCAACCGTTCCTCTTCTGAAGTTCAACCTTCTTAAGTACGCATCCAGCCTGCTGTACCATACTCTTGGAGCTTGCTTAAGACCATAGAAGGCTTTCTTCAGCTTGTACACTTGTGTCTCATCCTCACTGATTTGTACTCCATCGGGTTGTTCAATATACACTTCTTCTTTCAGGAGCCCATTCAGAAAGCCAGATTTCATATCCATCTGATAGACTTTATACCTCTTGTCTGCTGTTAAAGCTAAGAACATTCTGATAGTTTCTAACCTTGCTACTGGTGCAAAAGTTTCATCAACATCTACCCCTTCTATCTGGGTGTAGCCTTTGCAAACCAGCCTGGCCTTATTCCTCACCACCTTGCCATCTTCATTGTGTTTATTCCTAAACACCCATTTTGTTCCTATGACATTCTTATTAGTGGGTCTTGGAATCAGCTCCTATGTATCATTCTTCTCAATTTGATCCAGCACCTCATTGATAGCTTTGACCCAGGCTTGGTCTTGAATAGCCTCTTCAACAGATTTTGGTTCAACTTGTGAGAGTAGAGCAGTAGCTCCCACCATTCTTCTTCTTGTTGTAACTCCTGCTGATGGGTCACCTATGATCTGATCTCCTCGATGAGCACTGGTCCATGTTTTCTTTGTCCTTCTTCCTTGCACCGTTTTAGTTGTAAGAGGATCTCTTTCTTCATCTTCAGACTCACTCTTCTCCGAGTCTAAACTTACTTCTTGTTCCTTTTCTTCAGGTTGGTCTGATTCTTCATCTACATTGAAGTCATCTTCTTCATTGTCCTCAGCTTCTCCATTCTGCATTGTTTTCCAGTTCTTATCTATTCTCACATCACTGATAATGATTACTTTTCCCAGCATATGTAGGAAAACTCTGTAACCTTTTGTCTTTGTTGAGTATCCCACAAAGATGCCTTCATCAGACCTAGCGTTGAATTTTCCCAAGTTTTACTCCTTGTTCTTCACAAAACATGGGCTGCCAAAGACTCTGAGATACTTGGCTGTTGTCTTCTTCCCACTCCATAGCTCATATGGAGTCTTATCAGTATTGGGCCTTAGTAGAACTCTGTTCAGTAGGTGCACGGCTTAAATGTTGCTTCTATCCAAAATCTTGTGTGAAGCTTGGATTCCAATAGTAGAGTTCTTGCCATTTCAACCACAGCTCTATTCTTCCTCTCTACCACCCCGTTCTGTTGAGGTGTTCTTGCTGCTGCCATTTGATGGTAAATTCCATGCTTCTCAAGGTAATCTTCAAAAGCTCCATTTGTAAATTCAGTGCCTTGATCTGACCTCAATACTTTGATCTTCTTTCCACTCTCATTTTCAGCCAATCTTCTGTATCTCTTGAAGAATTTCAAAACTTCTGAATTGTGTTTGAGGTGCATGATGCAGGTCCTTCTGGAATAATCATCGATAAATAAGACGAAGTACCTCTCACCATTCAACCCTTTTGTTCTTATCGGCCCATACAAATCAGTATGCACAATGTTAAGTACTGCTTCAGAACTGAACTCTTTGGTCTTATACTGCTTTCTGACATGTTTTCCTTTAGAGCATGCTGAGCAAACATACTCTCTCTCTCTCCTGAGGTTGGGAATATCTCTGATTGCATGAGTAGTGGTCAGCTTCCTCATGTTCTTCTGTGATAAGTGTCCCAGCCTCCTATGCCAGAGTTGATTTTCTTCTTCTTTGGTGAGTAAACAACTGCTTGTCTTGTCTTCATCAATCACATATAAATTTCCAACTGTTCTCTTCCCGACTGCAACATTATTGCCTTCTTTACTCTTTACCTGGCAACCTGTTTTTGTGAATATTACCTTATGGTCTTCGTTGCATAACTGACTAACAGATGCTAAATTGTATCTGAGTCCTTTAACATGCAGAACATCTTTCAGCTTTCCTCTTCCAATTTTTACTAACCCCCGACCATTGATGTTGAGTGAATCATCATTGCTAAACTTGACTCTGCCTTCTCTTGATTTGCTCAGTTTTGATAATTTACTCTTATCTCCCGTCATGTGCGAAGTGCATCCACTATCAAGGATCCACTACTTATCCTTGCAGTCAGTTTTGAGTGCAATTTCAGCTATATTAGCCACCTCCCTTTTAGCTTTATAATCCTTCTTTTGAACTGGTTGGAAGATAGCTTTCTCCTTTTTCTCAGCTTTGACTGCACTGCTTGTTTTCACTGTGCCATTAAGTGCCTTCTCTTGCTCAGGGAGAAGTGTCATGCATCTCTTGGCATTATGGCCATCCTGCCCGCACCTTTCACACTGTTCCAAGTCTGCCAATATAGCAAACTTGTTCTTTGAAACTACTGGTTTGGGCTTCCACCAACAATCCTTGTCAGCGTGTCCTTGCCTTTTACAGTATGTGCAAGAATTCACGACAGGTGTTTTCTTCTGAATTCTGTATTGTCTCCCCCTGTATGCAGCATCGTATCTTCTCAAGTTAGAGACATATACTGGCCTTCTCCACCAACAGTTACTCGCCTTATGACCCCAAACTCCACAATAAAGGCAATGACCTTGAAACTGCCTCTTCTTGGGTCTGATCACAGCTTGTCTTCTTCTGTTCATCACTTGCTATATAGATAAAGTAGCTGACTTCTTTACTTATATGACTTCCATTTCAGTCACCTTCTTATTTGCCACCCTAGGTTGCTTTTTCAGATCTTCTTTATTCTCAGCTATCTTCTTCTGAGTCACAACCTTCTCTTTTAACTTCTGTGGCATATTCTCATTTTCTTTAACCAATGCAGCCTCAGATTGCTGCACTTTCTCTACATTCTTCTCTCCTTTTCCAGAACTTGTTTCTCCTATCATTTTAAGCTTCTGCAAGTTCTCTTTGCTGCTTTTGAGTTGTTGTTGAAGTCTTAGCAACTCTTTCTCCATTTCTTCAATTTTTGAAGACCTTGAGCCAAGCTCTACTGTAAGGTCTTCACATATTTTGATCTGTTCCTTAAATCTTCTCTTCAAATCAATATGCTCAGCCCTTATTTCACCATTTTGACTTTCAGCTTCCTCAGACTTTGCTTCAACTTGTTTTATATGGGACTCTAACCTTCTTATGGTTCTGCCCCTTCTGATTATCTCCTTTAAAGCTGCTTCCAGCTTAGCTTCAAGATCTGGCTCTTCTTCATCAACTTCCTCTTCCTCTTCAGAGGTTGAGCTACCATTTTATACTGATGCCATAAAGACATACTCATCTGATGAGTCTTCATCTTCCTCCTCATCAGCTTCTTTTGTCTGACTCACATAACTCTTGAATGAGCCTCTCATCTTCCTCTGTGGGTTAGCAATCTTCTTATTGGACTTCTTTGATTTGAATGATGATCTTCTCCATCTTGAATTCTGCTCATTGTCACTATCCTCATCTTCATCATTAAGTTTCACTTTGCACTAAGAAGCAAAGTGCCCAGTCTGCCCACATCGATAACATCTCAAGGACAACTGTCCTTTTCCCTTCTTAGACCCCTTTTTGAGTTTCCTTGTGAAGTAAGCCAATACTTCACCTTCACTTTCTCCCTCATCATCATCATTATCCTCACTGGATGATTCTTCTTTTTCTTTTATCTTCAAGTATTTCATAGCTTTGAAAGCTGCCTCCTTTGATACCCTTGACGTTGAGGAGCTCTCAGTCGACTGTATTTTCATCTCATATGCAATGAGATTGCACTGAAGATCATACAGAGACATAGAGTTGAGATCTCTACTCTCCTCTATGGCTGCCACCTTTGAAGCAAACCTCTCAGGCAAAATTCTCAGAATTTTCTTCACAATCGATGAGTCATTCTTGTTCTTCCCATGACTTCTCAGGTCGTTTACAGCGTCAATAACCTTGGTGAAGAACTCTTGAACTGTCTCATTCTTCTGCATTCTGAGAGATTCATATCTCTCCTTGAACACTTGAAGCTTAGCCTCCTTCATTCTGCCATCACCTTCATAGACTTTCTGCAATCTGTCCCATGTCTCCTTGGCAAATTTGCAGTCCATAACTTTAGCATACTCAGCATCTGTTAATGCTGAAATGATGACATTTGAGGCCTTCCCATTTATCTCGAATTGCTTTAACTCCTCTAGAGTTGGGTCTTTACCTTCTTCCGGAGCCACAAAACCCTCCTGTACGCATTTCACCACGTTTATGCCCATGGTTGCAAATACCACTTGCATTCTTGCTCTCCACATATGATAGTTGTTTCCGTTGAAGATTGGAACCTTCTTACTATAAGTGGTGCTAGTGCTGGTACCGGCTTCCATTTCTCAGTATGTTGAACAAGTCAAACTTCTAGATCCCTTCAAAGTAGTACACCAAGCTGTTAAGCTTCAAATTGGTGAACTGTGCTCTGATACCAATTGAAGTTCTTGACTTCTCCCTAGGATCTACTAGTTTATGATACTGAGAGGGGGGTGAATCAGTATCACCACAATTCGCAATTTGCAGGTAAGTGAACAATTTCAACATCTTCTTAAAAGCAACCTCTTTCTCAGACTCGACTAAGGTAGATCTATTGCTACCTACTAATCACAATAGTCCCCAAAGTCACCTTTCAGACACCTTACCTAGCAGACAATATGGATGTTCTTATTTAGGTCTTTGTTAGGTTATAAGTTGGCTGATACTTTAGCTACGTTCACAACTCAATTCAAAACACAGAATATAAAGCAAATTAAAGACACACGAGATTTACGTGGTTCCGTCAATGTGACGTACATCCACGGTGGTAGGGACTTTCCCTTACCAAGACCATCCACTATACTTGAGAATTCAGGTTACAATGGATATCTTTAATTCTCTGCTCCTTTCACTGTTGCAATTACTAAACAAGTACAATACAAAGAGTGTCACTTACTGTGTCTACCCTTATTCTAGCTTGTTTTGCCTCTGTTGAATTGAAAGGCTGCTCCACTGCCGCTTAGAAGTTTACGGCAACGCTCTCTAACCTCTCTTGAAGAAGTCTGAAAATACGTTGAGTTCAATGCTTCACTGAATTCCTTCTCTACGTTGTCTCACACAATTCCTGCTTTCACCGTTTTACGGTCTCACCCGTCTCCTTGTCTCATGATCTCACTGTTCCACGGCTCGTCTGTCCGTTTCTCTCTCTCTTGCTGTCCAGCTGGATTTCTCTCTCTTCTCGCCGGATTTCTCTCTCTTACCACCGGATTTCTCTCTCTTCCTGCCGGATTTGTCACCGTCGACCGGATCCCAGTTCTGCCAGATCTCTCACCGTCGATCGGATCTCCTCTGTCCCAGCCGGATCTGTCACCGTCCCAGCCGGATCTCCTTCTGCTTTCGCCGGATCTCCTCTGTCCCAGCCGGATCTGTCACCGTCCCAGCCGGATCTCCTTCTGCTGTTGCCGGATCTCCTCTGTTCCGGTTGTCTCCTCTTTCTCTCTCGACGGTTGTTCTTTGTTGCCGTCGGTATCTCTCTCTTCTATGGTCGTCTGGTTTCTTCTTCCACCGGTCTGCTTTTCTTCGTCCTGCCGTCCAGCCCCGTCCAACCGTAACCAATTTTCTCTCCCGTCGGGTTTCTCTTCTTTTTCTTCTGTCAAGATTACTGTTCACAACGGCCACTGTTCACGAGATTACTGTTCATGACGCTACTGTTCACTTGATTCGTTCGTCGGCTGCACTGTTTACTCCCTTCGTCCTTGCCGGTGGTGTTCTTCCATGTAGGGTTTTGTATTCTTTTTAGTTGGTCGGTTGTCTAAGTTTTGCTGAATGCTCAATATTGCCAACACACTCCGTTCTTTGTCTTCCAAGACCATTATATACTCTACTCCATGAAACCCTAATAGGGTTTACGCGGCGATTTTACGTTCTTACCCTTCCGTGTGGTTTTACCTTTTTGCCCTTCCATGTGGGTTTACTTTCTTATACTCGTAAACCTAGTTGACAACAATTACAACTCATACAAAACTGTGGGAACAACACACACAATATTATTAACCTCAAAAATCATAAACAATTAACTAAGAAACACACAAATAACATACACATTATCTCCTAATATAGTAACAAACATCTAATTCTAATTAACTATTGAAATTGGGGATATGTCTAAATGTGGGTCACTAAATTTAAAATTGTCTAAATTTTTGCCACTAACTTCATATTTAATGTAGTGTGAAACTGTACGTATAATGTACTTATAAAAAAGGTGAATAGATAGAGCAATTGAATTTAATTTAGTTCAATAGATATTAAATACTAATCTTTTCTACAACAATCAAACATGTTGTGTAACTTAAGGCCAATAAACCTCTTGAGTACCTAAAAAAATGTTGCAAGAAAAGTTTTAATAGTCACTTAAATCACTATATTTTTTGTCATCACCTTTGTTCCTTTTGTTTTTTTTTTTTTTGAGATACTTTATACTCCAAATCCTTATTTGACCACTATTACACAATAATATCTATTTAGGAAAATATCAAAATAATCATTTTATTTTTAACTTCATTTATTTATGGTAGCAAGAGAGAGAATTAATTGATCTTTCTTTTATAAAAAGAAAAAAAAAGTATTATATATATATGTGTGTGTGTGTGTGTGTGTGTGTAAAATTAAAAGTATGCTTTCTTAATGTTTGGATTTTTTTTTTTTAATATTAAGCAAGATACCTTAAAAACTACACCTCAAATGCACTTTACATTCTTGATTATGAAAATATTAAAAGATTTCATTAAAAGGTGTAATTGATAAAAGAAAGATGTAATGGCCTTTTTTTAATAAAAATATAAGTGAAATTTGATCCAACTAGAGTTCAAAAATTTACAAATAGAAGAAAAAATTTGCATCAAATTATTGAAAATGTATATTTTAAATGTAATTATTCTCATTTAATTACTTGATTTGACCATTCAGGAGAGATATGGTTCTTTACACATAAATAAAAGTTAATGTGATGAGAATCTAAAACACATAACAAATTCCTAATCAATAATAACTTTTCTCATTGATTTTATGATTTGCTAGAAACCTCACAAAAAAATGTAATCATCTAAATAAAAATATAATTTTTCTTCATTATACTAAATAAACTTTCTCATTAATTCTACAATTTTTAATCATACTAAATAAAAAAGCATGTGCTACAATAAAATAGATAAGCATGTGCTACAATAAAATAGATAACAAAGTAAATGCACCAATTAATAGTTACCTATTAGAGTTGTTAAAATGGGTCATCAAATTGAGTTTGGGTCAAGTCCCTTCTAGGTCAAGTCATCTTAAGACAAATTACTCATGAGTTGAGTTACATTCAAATCATTTCAACTTTGAGTCATTGTAGCTTGAGTTTAGTTTAGGTTGATCCATGAATATTAGAACATTTGTACTTATTATTATTTTTTATTGACTATTTACTTTTTTATATATTAATTTATATTAAAAACATATAATTTTTTGTTTTTTACAAATTTTTTTTTATCATTTAAGTTTAGTAGTATGTTAACCTACTAATTTTACATATATTACAATATATTAAAATATATTATTTTTTAATTATTAATTTTAATAAAATACTTTCAAGTACATTATTACTTTATATATAACTACATCTACATATATGTGTGTGTGTGTGTGTATCAATATGTATATTAGTATTATTAAAATTGAGATAAAAGTCAAGTTTATTCTCCTAAAGCCATGTGAAACTTCTTGTAAATTCTCATTAAAAAAAGGGAAAATAAAAAGAAAGAAAGAAAATCTCTCATTTATAACCCCCTTAAATAAGAATTTATTTATTTTTTTCTCATAAAATTAGAAGTGAGTCTTTTCTATTTAAAGAAATATAGTAATAAAAATATGCTTCTGTTTTTTTTTTTCCTTTTGAAAAAAATAAAAGATAAATTTAAGAGAATTTTTTAAATCTTAAAATCTCTTTTTTGTTTTTTAATAAGAAAAAATATTTAAAAATTGCTATAATGGCATAATTAATGACATATAATCAATAGAATTTCATTCAAATATATATATTTTTTCTAAATCTCATTTTCCAAAATTGCTTTCTTTATCACTTAATTTAATTCTTCTTATCGCTCTATCTACTTCTTTAGATACCAACAAAGAGAAAACCCAATAAGAGTTTTGCAAGCTTGGTTATGCTTTTTCTATGTGCACCAACATTAGCTCCAAATCTAGCTTAAGTTTTCCTCTAACATCTCCTTTCAAATATATATTCTTCTTATCACTATCAATGCTAAACATATTCAAGTGTTTGAGTGACAAACACAACTTCTTCATATAAAAGGAGAATAAGGTTGTGTCCTTCATAAGATTCTACAATGTGAGCTCCTTTATTAATATCATAATTAGGTTGAATTGACTAGATTATATTAAAAATAATATTTATAATTTAATAAAATATTCTTAAAAACAAATAGAATCCTTAAAATATTAAAAAATACTTTTAGCAAATCTAAAACTAAACTAAACCAAAGAAAAGTTAAAAAAAGTTTAAAAAGGTTATTTAAACTAAGCCAATTTCTTCTTTTTTCTTGTTTTTTACAACACTATTGGAGTAGAGAAGGAAATTTTACCTAATAGTAAGATCTGGGTTTTAAACCTTAGATCTTATGCCAAGTTGCAAATTTGGTAACCATTACGATATGTCTAGTGATTAACTGAGTCAATTCTAAATTAATTAAACCATATTAATAAAGGGAGTTAGTTTGGTGTGTTTTTTGTTTAAAATTGTGTCTGTATTCATGACTATAGTTATATTATCATTGTTTCTCTTTCTACAATTAATATTCAAGGTTTCTTTTTCATGCTTGTTAGGTGCAGAGAAAGTAGAAAGTTGTATAAATTCTTACTTAAGTTGATGTTTCAACAAGAATCAATTACCTTGAAGAAGTAAGAATCAATCATCCCAAAAAGGAGTTTACAATTAAACAATTTTATTTTACTTAATAATTGTTGATAAATGAATAAAAAGGGCAAATATTAAATGTTTGTCTTTGGTGCAATAATATGAGAAATCAAAGTTCAAAAGTTTGCCCATAATAACTACCATGTTGGCTTTAATTGTTTGAACTTTTGATATAAAAATCAAAGATCTTGTGTGTCTTTTTGATGAACAAACAAAAAATGTCTTAGAATAATGTGATAAATTTAAGGATACTATTTCAATCATAATGACAAAAATATTAGGAATAGTTAGAGCTAAATTGGCTCTAATGCCATTGTTAATTAATTATATCAACTTCTAATGCAACAACACACAATTTACTAATCTCAAAAATTTACAAACAATTAACTAAGATGCACACAAATAACAACCACATTTTCTTTTTATACAGTAACAAACATTTAGTTCTAATTAATTATTGAAATTAGGAATATGTTTAATTTTGGATCAATAATTTTAAAATCATTTAAATTTTTATCAATAACTACATATTTAATGTAGTGTGAAATTATGTGTATAATGTACTTATAAAAAAGGTGAATAAATAAAAGAATCAAAATTTAATTTAGTTCAACAAATATTAAACATAAGACTTTTCTACAATAATTAAACATGTTGTGTGGCTCAAAGCCAATAAACCTCTTGACTACCTAAAAAAGGTTCCAAAAAAGTTTTAATAGTCACTCAAATCACTATATTTTTTGTCGTGACCTCTTTTTCTTTTTAAGGCACTTTATACTCTGAATCCTTGTCAGACCACTATAACATAGTTATATTTATTCAATATAACTTCAAAATAATCTTTTTATTTTTAATTTTATTTATTTATAGCAACAAGGGAGATATAATTGATCTACAATATACCCATTAGTGAGTTAAATTAACTTTCTTCTTTAAAAAATCAGATAAGTTGTCTTGTAAACATATTTTAGATGCCATATTTTTAGGTTTAGTATAGGGTGTTTATGATGTAATGTGTATTTTCAAAAGAAATATGTTTTCTAGATTTTTCACAGCTAATTTTGGGTTTTTTTTTTTTTTTCAATGGAGATCAATTCATGAATATAGAGGGGTTGCTGCCGAGTTATCATAGATTCAGGAAGTGTATTGTGATTCTTTGTGTTTAGATTTTTCTTTTTTTTTAAAGAAAAATAATGTTATATATATATATATATATATATATAATTTTCCTATTTAATTTTAGTAGTTATATTATTGTATTCTTTAAGATTTATGTAGTGACATCATAGAAGAAAAAAATATTTATTAATAAATATAACAAATTTCCACATTGCACAAATTTAGTAGCGTGTATATATATATATATATAGCTAAAAAAAAAAAAACTCTTTTGTCGTTCAATCCACAAGATACAAATAAATAACTTACAGTGGTTGATCAAACAACAAATCTTGCTTAATTGCCTTGACATGTTTGTTTTGCACAGCTCCTTTTCCGGAATTTCATTTTGATTAACAAAAAGTGAATTACTCGGCACTGGCATATACTTATTTTGATCGTTGCCACTCAGATAGAGGCTGGTTGGTTTCGCCATTTCGAGGCTTGAAGACAACTCAGACTGATTTGGAGGAAAAGATGGTTTTTCATGTCCATGCATTTTGCTCCTATACGTACCAACTTCTTTTCAGACATGCGAAGGGCCGACTGCATTCGAGGAAACCCAGTTAAAGTCAAAGCTGAAGAAACCTTTTCAGAATTAATTCGGACGTATTATTGGGTGAAAAATTTAGCCATATAAAAACTAAGAAGCGGAAAATTTTTGTAAAAATTTAGCATTTAATTTTCGTAGTTCATACTTGAGCAACTCCAACTTATTGCATAGCCTAAACATTCAAGACCCTTTACAGGATGCAAGCTCCATAGATACCTTACTCGAGTCATACAATTCAAGAGATTACACTAAAGTTGAAAGAATCTGAAAGTCTTTAATTGGTCCTGGATTTATTGCAGCATAACACTTCACTAAGAACAATGGACGGATACTCTTAGCGATAGAAGTTTTACACGATTGACTGAAATTTTTATATGCCAAGACTCATTAATAGGTGCTTTTCCAACTTCTTTAACTACACAAGAATCCATTTGTTTGTTAAACCAAGTGAAAAACGGCCCAATAAAAACATGTCAGTAATGACAGCAGCCTTCACATATCTTTGGGAATCCCTCATAACAGTACGGAGGAACATTCATGGAAGGTTTTTAACCTCAAAACCGACACCCTATGTCTAAGGCAGCTGTTATTTACATTGGTCACATTAGTAAACAACAAACATGCAGACGGTACATTATTTGATTTGAAATTTTTAGTTTTGAGTTTTGGTTGAGGGGAGATTTATATCTTGGGAGAATGACTATCAACTAACTCATTAGCTGATTAAATCTAGTGTTTCAATGAGAATTTTGTGTGGGAGGTAATGGAAGATATAAAGAAAACTATAGGTTTTCACCATTCATCCATATAAGGAAAGTGACATATGCAAATTAGCAACGCCAGTCGTTGCTCCTTGCAGTCTTTGTTTTCACCATAACTACTATGGACTATGTACGTACATGAACAGCCCATTTTATAAATAAATATATATATATATATATATATTTGTTTAATATACATAATCTTATGCTATACAAATTTATATTTTTAAATATATTATATATATATCGTGGATGCGCACAATACGAGATCGATACAAAGGGCAGCACAGATTTATTTCAAGGCTTTCAAGGTGCCAATTTTCCAGAGGAAAATGCTGATTTTAGTTACGGGTCACTAGCAAATGCAACGCATCTGTAGAAGCCTGGTCGACATCGATAGAGACAGCAGCTGCCATAGTGGCACCAATCTTTGTACCCGCCCCGATTGCGTCCTGTGTACTAATAATTGCTTGGTTTAAATCCGATTGAAAGAGATGATGAAGTCATTAGCAAATGGATGGCAATGGATCACAAGGAAGAGGAATATGGACTGATGCAGTTGAGACAAATTTTCGGCAGGTTTCTAACCGAGTTTCCGCAAGAATTGGTTTGTTGCTAGTTGATTAGAGCATCTGGGGTGTCCTTGGCTAGGTTGGGTAACCGGGGGCTATTTTTGTGGAGTTAGGAAGCAGGATGGGTTGCTTGCCTAATATAGGTTGGATCTTGAATATGGCCGATGTTTTTTGAATTCTTGTTTCGCTGTTGTAGTCTTAAGATTAAAACATATTGAAGGGTTTAGTTAAAAGAGCTCATATGATGAGAAATGTCCTTGTAAATTGGGGAACACGTTACAGGAGCCGGGTGGTTGTCGGTGTTGTGTTTGCTGCGTTCTCTTCGTCTTGTTTTCACTATTCAATAAATTCTATTTTCTGCTCCAATAGTTTGGTGGAATGCCGGATGTTTGCTTTAGGCTTTGCCGATTGACGGAGTCACCTAGGGGCTTATTAGATAGATAGTTTAACTTTGTAGGTTGGGATTGGTTGTTGAAGAAAGCACAAGACAGAAACAGAAGCATGCACACACAAAGGAAGACAGAAGCCAGAAGAGGAAGAAGACTAGAAAAAATGGCAACTTCGTGCAGTTCAGAGATTGCCACTGACTTGTATTGCATAAAGCACTCTTTTAGAAGAGATTTGAACAATATCAAGAGTACATTCAATGATCAATGAAGGGCATGCTTCCCCTTCCTAATTATTGACTTGACTAAGCAAGCTCATCTTTCCAGCTTTACATACCTAACCCCACTAATAAGTTGCTCAGTCTTACTCATTACAGCAAAAGACGTGTGCAACAATGATTATCTAACCAATCTAACGTGACCAAATACACATTACAAACCAGCTAAGGCATTACAATGCAACTAAAGATTGATTGCAACAAAACGAAGTTGAAGAAATAATTCCAGCTTTTCCTTCTTCCTATGCAGCCCTTCTTTTTCATACTTAACAGCTTGCTTTCCTTCCAAGGTATCAAGGTGCAGCTTGAATAGGATGAAACTAGGTTCTCTGACACTTCTCCTCAGTTTCATAGCTGTTCAAGCCCATTCTCCTCAGGTTCTCTGAAACTAGGTTCTTAGTTGTTCAAATCGTGACTTTGAAAGAGCTTTTGTCAGTATGTATGCAAGTTGATTTTCCGTATTACATTAGATCAGTTTAACTTCTACCTCCATTTGGGCTTTACGGATAAAGTGGTATTTAATCTTAAAGTGTTCGGTTTGGTCATGGAATACTAGATTTCTGTAAATGGTTATTGTAGGTTAATTGTCTACCTGGATTTCAATAGGCATAGCTTGGTCTTGTCTCAAGTTTTTTAAAATTTTCCTTAACCTGATGACTTGATTGACTCCTGCAGTTGCTTAAATATACCTAGATTCAATGGTTGACTGTGCTACAACTTCTTGCTTTCTGGAACTCCAAGAGATAGCACCAGAACCTAGAATAAACAAGTGTCTTGAGGTGCTTTTTATGTCCTCATAGGATCCACCCCAATCACTCTTTGAAAAAACGATGCAGCCTCATTTCAGATCCTTTCTCATGCCATAATCCCAACTCAAGTGTTTCTTTGACATACCTCATAACCCTCTTTACTGCTTTAAAGTGCATCTCACTTGGCTTTTACATGAACCTGGAAAGAAGGTTGATGTCCTACATTATATCAGGCCTTGTTGCTGATAAGTTAGAGCAAACACCTAATTATATTTCTATATAGACTACCATTAGCTTCTTTGACATCATCCTCCTTACTTAACTTTTCATTCGTCAGCAGGGGAGCAGTAGCTTTGCAATTCTATAATTTGAACTTCTTTAGGATTTCAACAACATATTTCATTTGACAAATGAAGATGCCCCTGTCTAACTATGAGATTTCCATTACAAGGAAATAAGACATCTCTCAAAATTCTGTCATTTCAAAGACCCTATGAAGATTGTGTTTGAATTCATCAATCATTCCACTATTTCCACCTGTTACCAACAAGTCATCTATATACACAGCTACAATAATCAAATCACCAATGTAGTATTTGTGGGTTGTTTTTAATAATAAAGATAACCTTGTGCCGTTCAAAGGAAAAAAAAAAAAAAAAGAATTCAGTTAGGCATTAGATATGAAATTTAATTATTTTATATTGAAATTAATACTTTTAACGTGGGTATCAGAAATAATATCACCGCAACCTTCAATAAACAAAATATTACCCTTCTAATACTAGTTTATTCTACTTTTTATTACATAATAATAGCATCAAAGTGAAGGAACAAGCTTTCTGTTTTAGAAACATTACTTTTGTAAGACCATCACCACACAGCAACGCATAATTTACGTAAACACTTACTTGGGCAAATGCACCATCAAGAATCACTGACCATGTTCAGCAGTTGAGGGATAGTATTTTGGTTAATTGCTGTATTATCAAAGTTTATGAATGAATAAAGATGACAAGACTTATACGTTTGTATTTGGTGCAACTATATTGTAACAAGCACATAGTGCACAAGACTTTCTTATTAATACAACAAGATATGATAATTAAGTGTCATTGAGTCTGTGTGTTATAGTTATGGTGTTGGATCCAATTGAGGAATCAAACACCCTACCATAGTATCGTGACATAATACCGGTGACTATGATCGTAGCCGCAATGTAGCAATAGTCGGTGACTACTACAACACCACATTGGTCGTAATTGCAACCACAACTCAGAAGTATCTCCCATCACCCGCTGATTGGAATGTTGGTTGCAATCATTAAGGTCACTGTGGTTAACGTGGTGGCTGTTGTGCTTAATACAGCATCCCTATAAGAATAGTTATGATCATAATTTTAAGCTGCAATTATATACAATTGTGGTGCAGCTACGATTTAAATCGATCATTCCATGACAATAACTAGCTACAAACTGGAAATATTCCACATGGTTGTTAAGCAACCTAAGGCCATTTTTTCTCATTTGTAAATATGAGCTGGGAAAATAGCTTGTGAATGGGTCAAAGACAGAATGGCAGAATGCTAAAATTCCTAGCCCTAAAAACTAAGGGATACAAAATAATTGGTGGATTTTGAGGGGTACCATTAACTGGCTAGGACAACTAACCTATATATGCATATCAATCAAATTAAAGATATGCATGAATCTCTCTTGACATGAGTTCAAGTTCATTGTACAGATATGAAAAAAGGGAAAAAGAAAAGAAAAGAAAAGAAAAGAAAAGGTCATCTTATTCAAAACCCCAATTATGAAATCCCTTATCTCCCACTTCACACCTCAAAACGCACCATTATTATAGAGAGAGAGAGACCTTAAAATCTTCTTAACCTAAAATGGCTAGGAAGAAGAAAGGCTCCTTTTTTTAGGGTACTCTTGGGAGCAAATGTAGTGGAGACAAGGTAAGGCCTATAGCTTAGATGATTAAAGCACGTGGCTAAAAACCATAGAGTCGGGGGTTATGAGTATAGGTTCATTGTGCATATATATCCCCATTATATTAAGGATATATATGAATCTCTTTATTTGGTAAATATCACAGTAATTTTTCCTAATACTCTTTCTTATTTTGTACATTTATTCCTAAATAAATAGGTGTGGCCTTTTATGGTTCAATACATATTGAAATTATTCTCTCATTCTTCTTTCATAGCTTATAGTTTTTACCGTAGCCATATTATCAGCTTTAGTTATTGATGCTTGTTATGTTTACTCATTTTTTTGTGAGTATAATGTACTTGTGATTTTACATCACACAAATTTATTTTTTTATTTTTTTATTTCAAATAGACCCCATTTATTATATAATGTAAGACCATTAGTGAGTTATTTTAAGTACCCCACTTATTATATGGTATAAGATCATAGGTGAGTTGCATATGGACAATATAGATACAAATAAAAATAAAAGAAAGGAAAACAAATCTCTATAGCAAATAACTCAAGCTAAAGGATAAGAAATCAAAGGATAGTATCCATTAAAATTCTATATAAACTCTTTGTGGGGAAAAAGAGGTCATTAGAACAATTTGTCATTCAACTTTGAAAGAGTGGAAATTAAAGAAGGAAAAGTTAGATTCATATTACTTGTTTGTGTGTTATTGTGACCACTTTCAATACATAACTACCTCATTTGCCTTATTCCATAGATGCTATAGAAGTTGCATCAATAATTGTTTCATTATCCATGATAAAATACTTGCCTCTTATAAGGTCAAATGCATGAAAGACTACCTTGCTTCATTTTACTCCTTTAGATACCAGTAGAGAGGAAACCTAACAAGAGTTCTGCCAACTTAATTGTGCTTTGTCTGTGTGCACCAACATCAACTCTAAATCTAACTCAAGTTTTCCTCTAACATCTCCTTTCAAATATACACTTTTCTTGTCATTATTAACACTACAAATATTTAAGTGTTTGAATAACAAACATAACTTCTTCATATAAAAAGAGGATAAGGTCATGCCCTTTCTTTAATATCATGATTAGGTCAACTCTACTAGACCATATTAAAAACAATATTTCTAATTTAATAAAAATATTCTTTAAAAAAATTAGAATCCTTAAAACATTAAAAAATATTTCTAATAGATTTAAAACTAAACAAAACCAAAGAAAAGTAGAAAATTTTTAAAAAGTTATTTGATCCCAACCAATTTCTTTTTTTTTTTTTGGTTTCTTTTGGTACAATTGGAGTGGAGGAAATTTTATCTAGCAGTAGAATCTAGGGTTTGAACTTTAGATCTATGCCAAGTTGTAAATTTGGTAACCATTAAGATATACCTAGTTGTTAACTAAACCAATTCTAAATTAACTAAACCATATTAAGTAAATAGAGTTGGTTTGGTTTGCCTTTAGCTCAAAATTGTGCCTATATTCATGACTATAGGTTTATGATCTTTGTATCTCTTTCTACAATTAATATTCAAAGTTTCTTCTTTGTGCTAATTAGGTAAGGAAAAAGTAGAAAGCTGTGTAAATTCTTTCTTAAGCCAATGCACCAACAAGAATCAGTCACCATGAAGGACTAAGTATCACTTACCCTAAAGAGGAGTTCATAATTAAACAATTGTTTACAAATGAACAAAAGGGGCAAGTCTTAAATGATTGTCTTTGGTGCAACAATATAAGAAATTGAAGATCTTGTGTGTTTTTTTGATAAGTAAACAAAAATATCCTAAAATAATGTGATAGTTTTGGGGTACCATTTCTATCATAATGACAAAAATATTAGAAAGAGTTAGAGTTAAATTGACTTTGATACCATTGTTAATTAATTATATCAACAACACATAATTTTACTAATCTCAAAAATCACAAACAATTAACTAAGATGTACTCAAATAACAACCACATTATCTCTTTATATAGTAACAAACATTTAGTTCTAATCAATTATTGAAAGTAAGAATATGTTTAATTTTTGATCAATAATTTTAAATTTTTTTAAATTTTTGTCAATAACTATTTATTTAATGTAGTGTGAAATTATGTGTACAATGTACTTATAAAAAAGGTGAATAAAAAGGATTAAAACATGAAATTCTATTACTATTATTGTAAGAGGATCACAAATGTATATAGGAAGTCTTTGTGTAAAATAAGAAAGAAATAATCAAGAGTATAAATCAATCATATGATGGGTTTCATCTTATAAAATCTCTAAGAATTGTAATATATTTTAATAATGAATAATTTTTAGGAGCACTTGCTTTAAATGTGCAAATAAGAGATGACATATCTTTATTTAATGTAGAATAAAGCACAACCTAAAAGAATTGAGAAGGAGAAATAGCAAAATGATATCATGATTTAAATTGGATTTTGATTAAAGGATACACTAATGAGAAGTTGGTTTGATATCTCTAATAGCAAATAATGCTAAGGAAAGAATCACATATCATTCGGTAAATATTTTAGCATTAATGGAAAATTGAAGAAAAAAACCAATAAAATAAATTAAACTCTATATTGAGAGGATTGCAAATCAAAATGGATTATAACATCAAGATTCTATATATGTAACTTTCCTATTTACTATTTAGTAGTGACATTATTGGTTCTTTAGGGATTTTATAGTGACATCTCTAAAGGTGTCTATTCTTGGTGTTTGGATTTTTTTTTTTAAAGAAAAGATTAAATGAGATACCTTAAATGCACATTACTAATGTAATGGCTTTCATTTTTTAATAAAAATATAAGTGAAATTTGATGTAATTACTGTTCAAACATTTACAATTGGAATTAAAAATTTACATCAAATTATTGAACATGTATATTTTAAACTTAACTATTCTCATTCAATTACTTGATATGACCATTCAAGAGAGATTTGTTTCTTTACACATAAATAAAAGTTGATGTAATGACAATCCAAAACTCACATCAAATTCATGATCAATAATAACTTTTCTTATTGATTTTTGTGATTTTCTAGTAACCTCACAAAAAATGTGATTATCTAAAATAAAGATGTAATTTTTCTCCATTGTGCTATTACATAATTTAGTGTGATAAAAAAATAATTTCTCATTGATTTTTAATCATGGTATATCAAAAGCATGTATTGTAGTGAAATAGATAACAAAGTAAATCATTTAATATGCACTAATTCATATGTAAGTGTTTTGCTATTTTTAGATGTTTTTTTTCTAGCTATTGATTTAAAGAGTGTTACATCTTTTTATCTACTTTTTTTTCAAGACTTTAATTTAAACTTCTTTTCTTGTAAAATAAACTAAATCTTTTATCCAAATGTTCTTTGTTCCTTAATTTTTGATGACACCTTTTTTTCAAAAATAAAATAAAATAAATATATATTAAAAAATTAAAACTTTATTTGTCAAGTATTACAATGATTTTACATACATTAAGGATAGATATTAATTTCAATATATAACAAAATAATTAAATTTCATATCAACATTTAATTAAATTTTTATTTGCATTTTCTAACAAAATGTCACAAACTCATGCAACATGCAAGTTTAGTGTTAGATCTTATATTAACAAATGCTTACAATATCCATCCAACAAAGAATGTTATCAATCTATAAAAAAAAAAAAAGGAAAAAATAAAGAAAAAATCTCATTTATTAAGTTCTTAAATAAAAACCTACTTATTACTCTTTTAAATTTCATTTTTATCTCTAATTAAAAAAAAAAGAAAAATATTCAAAAATCTTTATAATAATATAATAATCGATTGAATATAATTCATAGAATATAAATTTATTGAAACTTAAAGGAAATTTGGAAATAATTTTTTTCCACATTTAAAAACAAAATTTTAACTTGGTGATTTTTACTTTTTAATAAAAAAGGTAAATAAAATCTCATTTAGTACCTTTTTAAATAGGAATATGTCTATTTTTCAAATCAATTGTTTAAAATTGTTTTGTTTTTCTTAAATTGCAATCTAATTAAATTCCTTTTAGTCTATTTTTATTTCAAGCAATATAAATAAAAATCTAATTATATCCTTGTAAAGTGTCATTACTTTTAGAATTTTAATTTTCCTCAAACTTTCAATTTAAAGGGTTTCATGCCTTTTCTTTTAACTTTTTTTAAGACTTTAATTTAAACTTCTTTATTGTAAAAGCAAACTAATGTTTCTATTATGATATTTTCTATTCTTCCACTTTTAGTTGATGCTACTATTTTATGACAAAAAGTTTAATAAATTAACATTAGAAGAATAATGCTTTTTTTTAATCAAATATTGCAACAATATTATTTCCCATTTTTACAATTAATTAGGTTGAGCTTCAAATTTTCTTAAAAGTTATTTACATTAAGGATCAGTATCAATTTTGACATATAATTATATTATTATTTTACAATAAAAGAATAGTTAAATTTTATTTCATATCTAATTGAATTCTTTTTAGTGCTTTCTAACAAAGAATCACAAACCCACACATCACACAAGAACAATCCTAGTATGTATATATGTATTGCTAAAGCTAAATGAAATCTCTATTTATTCTCCTTTAGTCATATAATGACATCTCATAAATTGCCACCAATAAAAAACAATTAAAAAAAAATCACTTATTACCCTCTAAAATAGAAATCTATTTATTACTTTCTTAACTTCCCCTGCAATAACACAATCAATTAGATGTAATTCGTAGAATTACATTTATTACCCTTTTAGATAGAAACCTACTTATGAAAAAAGGAATTTACAAATAGCTTTATTTTCGCTTTTTAAGAAAAGAAATTAATGTTGATTCTTTTTGTGTGTGCTTTTTGATGTCATTGTTTTGCAATAAAAGAAAAAATAAGTTGGCAATAGAAAGATAATACATTGGCTGCCAAGTGTTGCAATAGTGTTTTTTCTACTATAACTAATTAGTTAGAGTTTCAAATTTTCTTCAAAGCTACCCACATTAAAAGTGAGTCTTAATTTTAATATATAACAAAATAATTAAATTTCATCTTATATCTAAATAAATCTCTATTAATACTTTCTAACAAAATATTATAAACTTTTACATCATATGGGTCTAATGCTTATCAATATGTTATAATATAGTTACAAAAATTGAGAGAGAATTAGTGAAATAATTATGTGACAACTTTATTTAATTTTAAAATTATATAAACTTTTAATTTAAGTGTACATTCATGCATGTATAAATAAGTGTAGCCTTTTATAGTTCAATACATACCAAAATTATTCTCTCATTTTTTTTCTCTCATAGCTTATAGTTTCTATTATAAACACATTATCAACTTTAGTTGTTAATGCTTGTTATGTTATGTTTACTCTTTTTTTTTTTTTTTTTTTTGCCTTGTGAGTATAGTTTACTCATAATCTTACATCACACAAAGTTATTTTATTATTTTTTATTTTAAATAGACCCCACTTATTATATGGTATAAGATCATGAGTTAGTTATTTCAAATAAATCCTACTTATTATATGGTATAAGATTATAAATGAGTTGTATATGGACAATATAGATATAAATAAAAATTAAAGAAAGGGAAACAAATTTCTACAATAAATAACTCAAGTTAGAGGATAAGAAATCAAAGGACAATATCCATTAAGACTCTATATAAACTCCTTATTAGTAAAGAAAAGCCTTCAGAACAATTTGTCATTCAACTCTAAAATAGAGGAAATGGAAGAAGGCAAAGTTCAATTCACATTGGTTGTTTGTGTGCTGTTCGTGTTACTTTTAGCACAATCCACAACTGCATCATTCCTTAAATGCTATAGACGTTGCCTCAATGATTGTGGAATTGCCCATGGTAAAATACTTGCCTCTTGTGAATTCACATGCTTGAAACACTGCTTTGCTCCATTTACTTCTTTAGATATTAGTAGAGAGGAAACCCAAGAAGAGTTTTGCAAGCTTGGTTGTGCTTTTTCTACATGTACTAACATCAACTCCAAATCTAACCCAGGTTTTCCTCTAACATCTCCTTTCAAATGTAAACTCTTATTGTCCTTATCAACGCTAAACATATTTATGTGTTTAATTAACAAACACAACTTCTTCATATACAAGGAGGATCAAGTTGCATCCTTCCTAAGATTCTACAACATGAGCCCTTTCATTAATATCATGATTTGGTTAACTCGACTAGATCATATTAAAAATAATATTTTTAATTTAATAAAATATTCTTAAAATGAATTATAATCCTTACAATATTAAAAATATTTCTACCACATCTAAAACTAAACAAAAAATTTTAAAATAATTAGATCTAAAATCTAAAACTACAACATGAGCCCTTTCATTAATATCTTGATTAGGTGGACTCAACTAGACCATATTAAAAACAATATTTCCAATTAAATAAAATATTCTTAAAAATAATTAGAATCTTTAAATATTAAAAAATATTTCTAAAAAATCTAAAACTAAACAAGACCAAAGAAAAGTAAAAAAATTTTAAGAAGTTATTTGAAGTAAACCAATTTCTTTTTTTCTTTTTTTTCTAGTATAGTTGGAGTGGGGGAGAAAATTTTACTACTAGTAAAATTTGGGGTTCAAACCTTAGATCTTATGCCAAGTTGTAAATTTGGAAACCATTAAGATATACCTTATGGTTAATTGAATCAATTTTAAATTAACTAAACCATATTAAGTAAATGAAGTTGGTTTGGTTTGCTTTTGGCTCCAAATCATATTTGTATTCATGACTATAGGTCTATTATCATTATATCCCTTTCTATAATTAATATTCAAGGTTTCTTCTTTATACTCATCAGGTGAGGAGAAAGTAGAAAGCTGTGTAAATTCTTGCTCCAGCCGATGCACCATCAAGAATCAATCACCATGAAGAACTAAGAATCACTTGCCTTAAAGAGGACTTTGTTATTAAATAATTGTTTAGAAATGAGTAAAAGGGGCAAGTATTAAATGTTTGTCTTTGGTGCAACAATATAAGGAATCAAAGTTCACAAGTCTACTCGTTACAACTACTATGTTGGCTTTAATAGTTTGGACTTTTGTTACTAGAATCAAACTTCTTGTGTGTTTTATTTTATTTTTTTTTGATAAACAAACAAAAAATGTCCTAGAATAATGTGATAAATTTTAGGGTACGATTTCTAACATAATGACAAAAGTATTAAAAAGAGTTAAAAGTTGAATTGGCTTTAATACCATTGTTAACAAATTATATCAACCTATACTACAGCAACACTCAATTTTATTAACCTAAAAAATCACAAGCAATTAACTAAGAAGCATAAAAATAACATGCACATTATCTCTTTATATAGTAACAAACATCTAGTTCTAATCAATTATTAAAACTAGGAATATGCTTAAATTTAGATTAGTTATTTTAAAATTGTTAAAATTTTTGTCACTAACTACATATTTAATGTAGCATGAAATTTTGTGCATAATGTACTTATAAAAAAGGTGAATAGATTAAGCAATTAGAATTTAATTTAGTTCAACAGATATTAAACATAAGACTTTTCTACAACAATCAAACATGTTTTGTAGCTCAAGGCTAATAAAATTTTGACTACCTAAAATATGTTCACAAAAAGTTTTAATAGTCAATCAAATCACTATATTTTTTGTCATCACCTTTGTTCTTTTCTTTTTTATTTTTTTAAGACACCCTATACTTAAAATCCTTGTTAGACCACTATTATACAACTATATTTATTTGGGAAAATATCAAAATAATCTTTTTATTTTTAACTTCATTTAATTATGACAACAAGAGAGATATAGTTGATCAACAATGTGCATATAAGTGAGTTCAACTAACTTTGTCCGTCAAAAAATTAGATAAGTTCTCTTGTAAACATATTTTAAATGCCATAATTTTAGGTTTAGTCAAGGTGTTTGTGATGTAATGTGTATTTCCAAACAAAATAAGCTTTCTAAATTTTCCACAGCTAAATCTTGGTTTTTTAATGGAGACCACTTTATGAAGATAAAGGGGATACTATCAAGTTTTTATGAATTCAGGAGGTATATTGTGATTTTATTGATTATATATATATAACTTTCCTATTTAGTATTTACTAGTCACATTGATGTGTTTTTGAGGATTTTTGTAGTGACATCATTAAAGGTGTCCATTCTTATTGTTTGGATTTTTTTGAAATATTAAATGAGATACCTTAAAAGCTACACCTACAATGCACTTTACATTATTGATTATGGGATTATTAAAAGTTGTAACTGATAAATGAAAGATGCAGTGGCTTTTTAAAAAAAAAAAAAAAACATAAAAGCATAAGTGAATTTTGATCAAACTAGAGCTCAAAATTTAAAATTAGAAGTAAAAATTAGCATTAAATTATTGAACATGTGTATTTTAAATGTAACTATTCTTATTTAATTACTTCATATGACCATTTAAAAGAGATTTGGTTCATTATGCATAAAAAAAAGTTAATGTAATGAGAATCCCAAATTCACAACAAATTCATAATCAATAATAACTTTTATCCCATATTGAAAATAAATGCCTTATTTCACATGTTGGTATCCCATATTAGAAATGAAAGACATGTTTCACATGCTCATTTCCCATATTAAAAATGAAACCTTTGTTTCACATGTTTATAAACAATATTTGTCTTATGCCTTGTAAAAGCAAAGACCCAAAGGAGGTCTTACACATATATGAATGACCTGAATTCAGGTCTGATAGGAGAGACCTAACATGACCTCATGTAGTGGACTAGGCTTACTAATCCACCCTTAGCCCAAAACCTTTTGAGACCTTTCAGATTATATTAGTCAAATTAGCCATTTTTTACTATTGGAAAACTAGCCATTACAAAAATATAACCACCGATCATTATCTTCATTCTTAATTTTCATCTTTATGAAATATTAAACTAGAAGCAATCTAAATATAGTTTCTTCCTTTCTTACCCAAACATAATAAAGTGTTCTATTCCTTTCTTCACACTACAATTATTGGAAATTATTGGTTTCCAATGGGAAGAGTTTTTGAAATTATCCTTAAAGACAGTGCATTCGCACACTTCGAAATACAAGTCAATTTGCTTTTGCTACTAATCAATCTATTTCTAGTCCTTCTCAGCCTTATTTAATTTTGATCACTCCCAAGTTCTTACCACACACCTCTAAGATTGAAGTTTTTGTTGGTTCTCACTTTACACACTGGCAATAAACATGTTTTTCTAGTTCTAGATGTTATAAGATTTGCTTCTGCTTTTATAGAACCCAAACCAAAATTTGGTTCTAAGAATTACGATAAAATGTTTCTAGTCTAGGAACAAGCTAACAAAATTTTTCATTACACTATTCCTCACATATTTTAAAATGATCTATTTGATGTCTATTGTTCTTTGAAGGAAATGAAAACAAAAATATGGGAAAAAATGAACAAAAAAATATGGTGAAATATGTTGGTACACAAAGCTTGTTGTTGCTAACCATCTACATTTTCAAATGTTTGATCAAAAGATTGTCCTAAACCAAATCAATGAATATCATAAGTTGTTAAATGACATGAAAAATGAGAACATCATGCTACCAGAGGAGCATTTAGTAGCCTATCTCATCAAAAATTTCCATAATCTTGGATTGATTACAAGCAACAATTCAAACATAAGACGAAGCATATGTTGCTAAAGGATGTCATTGTCTACATATTGATTAAAGATAAGAACAGAATCTAATTGAGGAAAGAAAAGGCAAAAGAGATGATGTCAAAACAAATGTAGAGGAATAAAGGAGCAGAGATTGAAGTTACCATAGTCATCATCACCATCACATTAGGAAAAAGTATGATAATAGGTTCCAAAAGTATGATAAGCCCAAGACCAGTAGTCCAACCTTCAAGAGGGTGTTTGCTATGTGTATGGAAAACCAAGAAATCATGCCCCTCAATGTAGACAAAAGAAAGGGAGCAACATACTTGCCAAACCAAATGCTAATTTGATAAAAATGGTTGTTATTGTTGTTTTCATCTCCCAAGTTAACATTGTTACCAACTCAAAAAAGTAAGCAATAAAATATGGTGTTACAAGGCATATTTGTAGGGATAGAAGTGTATTGAGACACATGAGTAATCCTTATATTAGAAATGTTGAATGCTAAAATAGATTTTTGAAAGATATGATGAATACAATGCTAGTTAGTTTAAAGGGCAACTAATAATTTATGGAGAGAGGCAATAATTTCAAAATTTTATTTATATAATAGAATCCCTTATAAGAGAACTAATAAGACTCCATATTTTTGAATTAGTTGAAGGAGTAGGGATGTCTTGCAAAGGTTCTTTTGCTAAAATCAAAGAAAAGGAAAATAACTTCTAAGATTTTATATTACATGTTTATTGGTTATGCAGAATATAGTATTGCATATCGTTTCATTGTTATTAAGAGCAATAATTTTAAGTTTAACATCTTTATTACGACTAACAATGTAGAGTCTTTAGAGCATGTATTTTCAATGAGAAAGGATTTAGTACCATCTCTTGCCCCTAAAGTTGAGGTAGAAAAAGTGTCTAGCAATACTCTTTCATAACTAGAATTGAGGAGAAACAAGAGACAAAGGAAAGAAAAGATGTTTGAAGATGACTTTTGTCCTCTTATAATGGACAATGACCCATTGACATACACTAAAGCAATAGCCTCTAGTGATGCTAAGTTATGGCTAAAAGTTATACAAAGTGAAATTGATTCTTTAAACTAGAATGACACTTGGAAATTAGTAAATTAACTTATAGGTTCCAAACCTATTCAAGCAAATGGATCTTTAAAAAGAAATATGAACCAAATGGATCCAATGACAAATACAAAGTTAAACTTATAGCAAAAGGGTATACATAAGAAAAGAATATTGATTATTTTGATACTTTCACTTTTGTTGCTAGAATTACATATATTAGAGTATTGATTGCATTGGCATCTATTTATATTTTTTTTGTTAATCAAATGAATGTTAAAACCGCAATTTTATATGGTGTTCTTGATGAAGAAATATACATGTTATAACTTGAAAGGTGTGTTGTTCCTGGCCAAGAGAAAAAGGTTTGTAAATTTGTTAATTTTTGTATGGGTTGAAGCAAGCACATAAACAATGACATGAAAAGTTTGATAATGTTTTGATCATTAATAATTTTTAATTGTTGGTGTTGATAAATGTGTGTACACAAAAGTTAAGAATGATATTTGTGATATTATTCATTTGTATAATAATGACATACTCATATTCAGGTATAGTATGGAACTAATAGTAGTACAAAATCATTACTTGCATCATATTTTGACATAAAGGATTTAGGAGAAGCAAATGTAATTCTAGGAGTAAAGATCATTAGAGCTCATGATGGTATTTTTCTATCACAAAAACATTACATAAAGACAATTCTTACAAAATTTGGATCTTTTAAGTTAAACTTGTCTCCACTTCTTATGATGCATTTACAAATTTGTTGAAAAATACTGGTATATGTGTATCATAATCCAAGTATGCATATATTATCGGTAGTTTAATGCATTTAATAAATTACACACCCTAATATTGCTTATATTGTGTGTAGACTAGGTAAATATACATATAATCCAAATCGTGATCAATGAAATGGTTTGACAAGAATTTTGAAAATTAAGAGATATCATGAACCATGGTATATTATATATTGGATTTTTCACTATACTAGAATGGTATAGTGATGCTAATTGGATCTCTGATTCATATAAGATAAAATCCACAAATGGTAAAGTATTTACCCTTGAAGGTGGAGCAATGTTGTTCTCATAGCCTTATATGGGTTGTAATTGTTGTCAACTAAGTTTAAGTGTGTAAGAAGGTAAAAGCCACATGGAGGGGTAGGAACGTAAAAGCTACATGGAAAGGATAAGACAGTAAATTCGTCGTAGGTAAACCCTATTGGAGTTTCATGGAGGAGTATATAAAGGTCATTGGAAGACAACAAAAAGAGATGTATCGGCTATTGAGAAAAACGGACAGAAAACCTAGGCACACCACCGGCAAAAGAGAGAAACCCATGAGGAACGGCACACCACTGGCAATCTAAGTAAAATGGCACCAGCAGTCGGTAGTTGAGCAGATCGGCACACCACCGGCACATCAGCAGTCAGCAGTTGAGCAGATCGGTGCACCACCAGTACGTCAGCAATAGGTAGTTAAGCACATCAGCAGTAGACAGTTGAGCAGATCGGCGCACCACCGGCGCACCAGCAGTTGACAGTTGAGCAGATCGGCACACCACCGGCACACCAGTAGTCGACAGTTGAGATAGATCCGAATGGACGGAGACAGATCCAACTGAACGGCGAGAAGACTAGAGAGATCCGGCAGAACAGAGGTCCAGTCGATGGTGAGAGATCCAGCAGAAGGAGATCTGGTCGATGGTGAGAGATCCAGCAGAAAGAGATATGGTCGACGGTAAGAGATCCGGCAGAAGGAGATCCGGTCGACGGTGAGAGATCTAGTCGATGGTGAGAGATCTAGCAAAACAGGGGCTGGATAGAAAAATAGAAACCAACAGTGAAAGAGATCCAATCGACGGTGAGAGATTGGGCTGAACAGGGGTTGGACGGAAAAACAGAAACGTGAGGCGAGCCGTGAGACAAGGAGATGGGTGAGACTGTAAGACAGTGAAAGCAGGAGCTGTGTGAGATAACCTAGAGAAGGAATTCGGCAAAACATCAGAAAGAATTCAACATATTTCCAGATTTCTTCAATAGAGGTTAGAGAGCGTTGCGATGAACTTCTAAGCGGCAGTGGAACAGCCTTTCAATTCAACAGAGGCAAGACAAGCTAGAAGAAGGGTAGATACAGTAAGTGACACTCTTTGTATTGTACTTACTTAGTATCTGCAATAGTGAAAGGAATAGAGAATTAAGACATCCATCGTAACTAGAATTCTCAAGTATAGTAGATGGTCTGGGTAAGGGAGAGTCCATACCATCGTGGATGTACGTCATATTGACGGAACCACATAAATCTCGTGTGTCCTTAATTTGCTTTATGTTCTGTGTTTTGAATTGAGTTGTGAATGCAGCTAAAGTATCAGCCAACCCATAACCTACGAAGGTCTAAACAAGAACATTGGAATTGTCTATTAGGCAAGGTGTTTGAAAGGTGACTTTGAGGACTATTGTGATTAGTAGGTAGTAATAGATCTACCTTAGTCGAGTCTGAGAAAGAGTTCACTTTTAAGAAGAGGTTGAAGTTGTTCACTTACCTGTGAATTGCGAATTGTGGTGATACTGATTCACTCCCCTCTCAGTATCACAAACTAATAGATCCTAGGGAGAAGTCGGGAACTTCAATTGGTATCAGAGCACTGGTTCACTAGTTTAAAGGTTAACAGCTTGGTGTACTAGTTTGAAGGGATCTAGAAGTTTGACTTGTTCAGTATACTAAGAAATGGAAGCCAGTACCAGCACTAGCACCACTTACAGCAAGAAGGTTCCAATCTTCAACAAAACCAATTATCATATGTGGAGAGCAAGAATGCAAGTGGTATTTGCAACTATGGGTATAAACGTGGTGAAATGCATACAGGAGGGTTTTGTGGCTCTAGAATAAGGTAAATACCTAACCCTATAGGAGTTAAGGCAGTTTGAGATAAATGGGAAGGCCTCAAATGTCATCATTTCAACATTGACAGATGTTAAGTATGCTAAAGTTATGGACTGCAAATCTACCAAGGAGATATGGGACAGATTGCAGAAAGTCTATGAAGGTGATGGCAGAATGAAGGAGGCTAAGATTCAAGTGTTCAAGGAGAGATATGAATCTCTCAGAATGCAAAAGAATGAGATAGTTCAAGAGTTTTTCATCAGGGTTATTGACGCTATAAATGACTTGAGAAGTCATGGGAAGAACAAGAAGGACTCATCGATTGTGAAGAAAATTCTAAAAATTCTGCCTGAGAGGTTTACCTCAAAGGTGGCAGCCATAAATAAGAGTAGAGATCTCAATTCTATGTCTTTGCATGATCTTCAGTGCAATCTCATTGCATATGAGATGAGAATAAAGTCAACTAAGAGCTCCTCAACGTTAAAGGTATCAAAGGAGGCAGCTTTTAAAGCTATGAAACACTTGAAGATAAAGGAAAAGGAAGAATCATCTGATAAGGATGATGATGATGATGAGGAAGAAAGTGAAGGTGAAGTATTGGCTTACTTCATAAGGAAATTCAAAAAGGGGTCTAAGAAGGGAAAAGGACAGTTGTCCTTGAGATGTTATCGTTGTGGGCAGATTGGACACTTTGCTTCTCAGTGCAAAGTGAAACTTGATGATAAAGATGAGGATGGTGATGATGAGCAGAATTCAAGATGGAAAAGATCATCATTCAAATCAAAGAAGTCCAGTAAGAACATTGTCAACCCATAGAGGAAGACGAGAGGCTCACTCAAGAGTTATGTGAGTCAGACAAAAGAAGCTGATAAGGAGGAAGATGAAGACTCATCAGATGAGTATGTCTTTATGGCATCAGCACAAGGTGGTAGCTCAACCTTTGAAGAGGAAGAGGAAGTTGATGAAGAAGAGCCAGATCTTGAAGCTGAGTTGGAAGCAGCTTCAAAGGAGATAATTAGAAGGGGCAGAACCATAGGAAGGTTGGAGGCCCATATAAAACAAATTAAAGTAAAGTCTGAGGAAGCTAAAAGTCAAAACGATGAAATAAGGGCTGAGCATATTAACTTGAAGAGAAGATTTGAGGAATACATCAAAATATGTGAAGACCTTACAGTAGAGCTTGGCTCAAGGGCTTCAAAAATTGAAGAAAAATGGAGAAAGAGTTGCTGAGACTTTAACAACTACTCAAAAGTAGCAAAGAGAACTTGCAAAATCTTGAAATTATAGAAGAAACAAGTTCTGAAAAAG